>JAQGAE010000926.1:0-27922 GCA_034696685.1 Julus scandinavius | reverse complement strand
AAGTACTCCAAAAGTATACTATATGTATATGTATACTTTGCAGACGGAAAATTCCATAAATTTCCAAGTCAAAAGAACGTGTGTTGAAGAAGGCAGACTTTACTCTTAGACACGAGTCAGAGAACCTACTTCGGACATTGTCTTCCACTAGTTATAAAGAAAACATGTTCACATTGTTTTGTATTACTAGGCTTAAGGAAATAGGAAGTTTATTGCTTACTTTCCGTTAAAACAAGCCTAGTTGAACGCACATGGGGTTAGTCGAGAGGGCAACTAGCCTTTCTGTTTGTTCCCATTTTTGTAGTCGTAGAAAGTCAGTCGTATCCAGCTTGAATTAATAAAAAGCAATTTGTTATTATCTTGGCTGCATTGACTGCCATATTTCGTGTAGTGGCCACTAGACGAGCTGAAAATGGGTAACCATGCAGTGACTGGGCAAATTGCAATTCAAGCACATCCTTCAGGAAGGCTTGTCACCTGGCTAAAGGGGCTTCCTTGTCCTTATTAGCTACACGAAATTGATGGTACATATTGATAAGACAAGGGAAATGACATTTTTCTGCTGTACTTTAACGTAGGTGGATACAGGTATTGCATCGCTTAACAACAAGAATTATTCATAATTAATCATTGAGTAGGTTGAAGGAGGTTGAGGGAGTAATTAATTAGAAAACGTATTTTGTCCGAATAACATGTCCGCTAAAAGTCATTGTTGGATGAAGTAAACTGCAATTCATTGATCCCTATTACCTGGAACTAATGTGGTTCGATCATTTTTTATTAGAAAAGCTCATCGTATATTTTGATCAATTTTCTCTAATTTTTTGTATGTAGTTTAAGGTGAAATACAACCTTATCACTTCCAATGGGTGAAATTTTAAAACACAATCACAGCAAAACAAAAAGAGATTAAATAAAAATAAAAATTGTTTAAAATAGCTTGATAGATCAGCAATGGTATTACTTTGTCGTTTTTCACTTTGAAAAAGTAGATTTTATAAAAATTAATAAACAAGTTTGAAAAATGTCCGTTAATTTGCAGATTCTACCAGCAGGTGGCAGCATGAGAACGCAAATTATGCTCCATTGTTTTAAACTTGCTATAGTAACAATTCTAGTAATGTTAACAATGACCAACACCGACAAGGTTTAAGACAAATTAACAACTAAAACGATATGCTAGTCGTTTATTTAATGAATTCGTGAATTTCAATCAGCAAAATTGAGTTGTCGGCGAAATGGGAAATATTTGTCGGCGAAGTGTGTTGTCGGCAAGGTAGGATGATAGATATGGAAATTATTAGCTAGTAATATAGTACATATACTAGTTTAACTAACAGTATTTTTTGTATAGCATTGTTAATTATGCTTGCTCGTTAAAGTGATATCCTGCGGTGTTTATACTGTAATTAGATTTTTTAAAGAACTTTTTGAAATTCCTTACCCTCGTTTATAGCACAATATTTTTTTCTACGCCCCTTTATAGTAAAATAAAAAAAATGCCAAAGGTTAATCTATTTCTCACAAAGGTTAAGATTCATTATTATTTTATAAAAAGAAACATTATATATCAAGTAGAAAGTGAGAATTGAGTCTCTGTAGATTACGTGACCCAGGCATATTTTTTTGTCTGTTAAACTTATGGATTAACAGCTGAAACCATGGTGCAAATGCCTGTTAAAAGTTCTAAATTTTTACTATATGTTTAGGTTAGTTTTAATTGTTCCGCTTCCCTCGTACCTCATTCCAAATTCTTCGTGCCGATTCATTTCCCGCCTTTCTCCTTGCAATATCGCTCTTTGCATACGCTTCTAATTTGCATATGCAAATGAACAACTTCGCACGTACCTTCAATTTTGCACAGCACAGATGTAGGACATTGTAGTTGCGATGTGACCTGGTCCAAATTTATCGCCTGTATTTCGAGGAAATTTGCTTCAAAATGTTTGCTCATTCATTATAAAATGACACTTTTCACAAGCAAATGTGGTCGAAACGACTCCAGGCCTAGTTTAGTGAACTGGGATTGGGTGAGTGTCAGCAAAGTTAACTTTCGCAAATCAATTTGATGAGCATTTTGTTTTTATTGCTCTGTATTGCCATGCATTCATGTCTTTGATCTGAATTGTTGAATTATAGACCGTTGGTCTTCATATTTTCCCAACAAGATGTCGAATTTTTATTGTATGCAAGTAATATATGGCTCATTAGGATTTTTGATTTGCAATTCCCATTCTCCCTGGCATTTTGTTAGGCCTATTGTGTAAAATGGGTTAAGTGCTGTCGGCTCGCTACAGGCGGTGGACATGCATCTTATTTAGTATTGTGTGTTGTCCATTGAGCTCATAGCTTTCTCATGATTGACCATTCAAGTTTCTTTGGTTTAACTTGAGATTATGAGTACAGTGTGGACGGTACATTAACCTTTTCGTAGGATAAGAGGAATTTTATGCATTGTAAGAACCTATACAATATTTGTGTTTTTTCCAATCTAAAATTAGCAGCGCAACGCTTTGTTTAGCAAATTTAGTGATTAGAGTCCATTGGAGTCTAACAACTCTAGAAACCATTCACTACTTTGAAATGTCACAAACTGGATAATTTGAACAGCTTTTTCATTGTCAATTCGGTTGGTTTTACTGTCTGACCTGCTAATTAATCTGATGAAGTAATTGAACATTAGTGTTCAATTATTTTTATAGCAAAAAAATACACAAACTGGTAAATATCATATTGATCTTGGCACTCCAGTTTGGTACAGTATATTAATATTCTGGTTACTCAATATTTCATGTAATTAACAGCAGATGAGGAACTAATCAAGTGTTAAACTTTTGATGAACTTTACGATTTGGAAGACTATTCACCAACTGAATTAACAGCACGTCATGATCACTGCCATATATCAAGTGACTTTGATCCTGTACAGTATTTCGTAGCCAGTAGCGGATTTAATGGTCCCCAGTGCTTTCATAAAAAAAAATATATTATTCAAAGTTTGATAGTACAGACCCTTAACACATTGTAACCCTAGAATCACAAGGGCCAGCAACAGGGGGAGGGGACACTCTAGACCACATCAGATTGCTAACTATTGTACAATTAGCAAAGGTCCAGATTAAGTTGTGACTTTCCAAACATGGCTTTCATGTGGACAGTAAACTTAATTCGGTGTGTGATAGATTATATAACATTTTAAAATGGGCCTACTTGGATGTTTGTCGCCAGGAACATATTCCTTAAATCCGCCACTGTTCGTAGCCCTTGCTATTCAACTTAAGATACGAATTTTGGAAGAAATAACTATGGCCAAGGACTTAATCTCCCATTACTTTTGAGCAATGCTAAATTTTCCATTTTCCAGAATATATTAAACAGATGCAGAACAACTATTTCAATTAATTATCGATCGATGTATTTGTACAGTCTGTTAAATTGCACATGGATGAATGAATACAATTTCTCCAATAATGTTTTAGTTAACAAAGAAATGATATTCAGTTCAGTTCAGTTTTAGTATTACAATGCCGGCCATGTGTTTCTTCGTAATGTTCTTAACCCTGTTTTTTTTAAATATTCGTCACTTTCACATGAAAGTCGGGAACCTCTTTTTTTCCAGGTCGTCTTTCTAGATTTATATCCTTGTACTTTGAAACAGCTCGACCAGACAGGCAATTATTCTAATTGGCTTCGATTTAGTTTTGATTCCTGTTGTTCTTTTTATTTGCGCATACATTGTATATGTTTATAAGCTCTATTCGTCATTTGTTAAGCATTATTTTTGGTTTATTCGTGTGTGAAAATTGGAACCAAACTACAAAACTAAAGAAATTTTTGAAATTGCGATAGCAGTTTACCTAATTAAAATGCTTTTCACGATTTGCCTATATACCGTATTTAAGATAAATGGCTTTAAAATAAATGCCATACAAGCTGTCAGTGTTGGACAGAAATTTTACACAATTTTTTTAGGTCTAGCATGAAAACGACAGCTATAAAATACAAGGATATGTGTTTCGGCAAAAGACGGGTTTTATGGGGCATTTTGTTCTACCGAAATCGTGTCATTGTTTTTTTATAAGAAAAAATAAATTAATAAAAAATACAGTTAATCCTATATTACTTTTTTTTTCAAAAAAAGTCATCAACTTTATTCCCAAAACGTACATTTGGAATTTTTTATAGTGTTATTTGTCTTCAAAGAAAAAATATATTTATAGTACTTTATAGTACTCTTACAAAATTTGCTAATAAAACCATACTATTAATATATATAACATTTTTGTAAAAGTCAATACAGTACAACCTCGCTAATCCGACCCCGACTGGAAGGGGGTAGGACGGATTAACCAGAGATGACAAAAAAAAACATGTTTCAATTAGAAAACATTAAATATATTGATGAAAAGGAATCAATAATTACTGAAATACAAACAAATATGCATATTAAACTGTAATTAGCAAATATGTTACAATGTGGATTAACTGTATCTGTTGAGAAAATGTATCTGTGCTGAAAGGAGGGGAGGGGCTTCAAAAAAAAAAAAGAAGTTTGGTAATTACAGGGGTCGGATTAGCGAGGTTCTACTGTATTTGGAATCAAAGTTAGATATATCCTTCACAACCAGACCAAATTTAGAAAATTTATTGAAAATCATATTTTAAAAGAAGAATTTTTTTATTGCTGATCCAAATGTTGATTTCAGTAAATTATTACAGTTGTCTCCAAAACTGTATGAAAGGTAATTAAAACGAAAACCTTATGAATGGGTAATGTTCTGTGACCATTTTAGATAATGTAATGTAATAAGTCTTGTATATATAAGACCAGTCAGATACAATTAGCAAGCAGGTCGTAATTTTTATATCCATCCAAATAAACTAGACGTGATAGAATGTCGCCTTCGCGATTTTATGTCGAAATATTTTCAAACCGGCCTGTATGGAGGAAATGTCCTGCTTGGCTGTGCAAATTAATGTCAGATTAACATACATTTTGTTGAATTTACTGGTAATAAACCTAGTAATAAACGCATCATGCGCGGTGTCTGTCCGACCATCAACCCACACAAAATTCTGAAGAAATAACATTGGTTCGAAATTATTCTGTTGAATATACCTTCAAGAAGCGAGATCTACACTTGTTTGGAAATGTATAGTTGACAGAAACATGTTTCATAAGCAACCTTCATTCGATGACTAATACCTTAATGTACTTGGAATGATTTGTGTGATTTTTTGTGTACCTCGATGGATATTTATGATCAAGGATGAGGCTAATTAAATTTAAGAATGCGGATTTTTCTAAATTATTCATCTGTTATGATCTGTTTAGATGATCGTACATTTTTGTATGTAATTTTTTTAAATTTGGTAAATTCAAGTTTTAATTGGCTATCCCCAATAAGCATGGCTTCTCTATATTCATTACGCAGAATATATATAATGATTTTAGTAATTTTGTCGATTTTAATATAATTTAAAGAAACATGATTATCAAAAGTCGTTGTGAGAAAGAGCTCTATGCTGTATTTAGGAACATATATGCACAGTCATTTTAATGGAAAACTAGATTCACATTTATGCATATTGGTTTCTCTTGTTCGTAATTCATCCAGTAAACCACTTTTTTTCAAAATAAAAAATATATAAAAAAATTTAAATGCAATTGCATTTTGATTGTGGTATTTCACGTTTTTTACTTTAAATGAATAATTGAAATTGATTGTATAGTTTGGTTGTTTGACCTTTTCAACTCAATGTTTGTTAAACAGAAGCCATGAAGTGATTCAACATTATTTTTGGGTACATTTTTCATAATCATTAATAATTTTGAAGTTTCTTATCCAAGCAATCAGGGTTGCTTTGTGGCACCTGTACATTCACTTTCAGTAGTAACAGGAACTAATCGTGTCGAATTGTAATTTCTACAAACTTGCGTTTTCATGATGTTTTCTGCCCACACCAGTTCTCAAAACATGATTTTTTTCGGAAATGTTTATGTAAATATGTTAGAATACAGGAGTGGTGAAAATATCTTTTTTTGGATATGCCACTCCATAGGAGTTCTATTTCAAAATTCGGTCATTTGTTCAACTTGAATAACTAATAATTCTGCAGGAATATTAATAGATGCATGTTGTAACTGTTCCGTATTTTTAGTTGGTATTAAATTAGCTTAATTGCTTTTTAGTGGATTTTAGCCCATTAATAAATAGCATGTAAAATTGTTGCATACTTGCTATAATATTCATAACTCTACAGTCAGCACAAAAATGACATATGGCAGTGAGTACATATGTATACACATTATTTTAGTGTATTATGCAGTACAAAATACAATATTTCACAGATGAATTACAAAGTTGATCTGCATCAATTTGGGACCATCTATAGTAAACCAAGTTCTTGAAACTACGTGCACATTGTAGATTAGCAAAAATAAAAAATATACCATGAGAAAGGCCATATGTAAATTTTTCACAAAAAATAAGGTTTCGGGGTCTGTTTCGTGAGATTTCATTTTCTTTTGGAAATTACTCATTTTTCAGACATGCACTCGTGTATTCCGTATTCAAGGATTGTCTATTTCACTCTAGGTTGAAAAGGTCAAACGGTCTGTGTAACGGTTGCTAGTAACTGTGATGAATGAATTTTCCAAAACTTTATTATCGCTATCTAGAGCAAGTCTAAATGTAAATTAGTAAATGCTTGAAAACATCTTTTGTTCCTTTATTTTTTTTTAAAAAATGGCAAATTCTAGCACATAAATTAATTCGTAAAACTACTGTAAGTCACATAATTCAGTAAACCCTGTGAGCATAAGCTGTTAGATATGATTTTAAAATCCAAGCTGTTTTTATGCTCAACAAGAAGTTTGAACTTGTTTCTGTGACATGTCAAATTTTCTTGTCATTGATACAACCCCTCGCCAAAAGTATTAAACCACTATTAGAAAACATTAGAAACCTGAAAACACATTGGAATCACACATGATACTGACATAATAGGCGTTTTATTCAGTAACTAATGACATATGCAAGGGTCAAAGTTTGCATACCAAATGAACAGGAGCTCTTCATCTGTTCCATAAAATATAAAATAAATACCAGGGCAATGCCAGGGGCAAAGCAAGACAAAAGTATTAGACCAGTGCGACTAAAATTTTGTTGGGCCACCTTTGGCTTTGTTAAAAGCAGCAATGCAATTTGGCATTCGATTTATAAGGAGTTTACACTGCTCTGGTGTTATGGAATTCCATCCACTATGAATGGCTGCCTTCAGCTCATCCTTTGATTGTGGCCGAAACTTTTCAATGCTTTTCTTTAACAAACATCAAAGATTCTCAATTAGATTAAGATCTGGGCTGTTAGTGGGCATATCAATGCAATTGACATTAGTTTCTTACAACCACTGTTGTACAAGTTTGCATTTATGGGCAGGAGCATTATCATGTTGAAAAATAAATGGTTTGACACCAAACTGAACTTCGGCACTCGATAACACTCTTTCTGATATACTGCTATATAATTCAAAGAAAATTTCCAATTTTGTCACTTGAATGAGTTTTGGTTATAATTCAAGTCACAAATATTGATTTCAGAAACTTTAAATTTTTGAATAATGTTTTGAAGTGAATTTCCAAGGTGTGTCTTATCACCAGAATCTTGATATGATGAAGTATGTTGTAGTTCACTCATTATAATCAAATGGGGTTGGTATACATGTACAGTGTACATGACGCTAAGTTGACGTCATGCATTTTTCATGAAGTTATTTGTGTGAACATTCATTGTCTTCATAATAAAAAAATCAGGTGTGCAATGTACCCATCTGTCATCGCCAATCAGCTTTGTAGGGGATCACGTTTTTTTGGTTTCTTTTTTGCAGATATGAATTCAAAATATGAGATACGGTATACTTTTATTGGAATGAAAACGAGGCCTTTGAACTGGTTTAATATAAATGCGGTCATCCAATTAATTCGAAATTTAAATAGCCATCATAGAGAAAATATGGTGAAATTAAAAATAAATTTGTACACTTGAGTGCAAAAAAATCGACTCGCCTACATGAATCAAGTAAAAATGTTTTTCTCAGCAACCAAATGGCCGATTTAAAATCTTAAAAATGTGTTTTGTAGACAATTTATTCCTGTTTATAATTAGCCTAGTGTGAAAGGGATTTCTGCCGAATTTCTTTGGAGAATAGCCCACAACTCGTGCGACTACTTTTGGTGGAGTGGTCATTTTACTAAACCATTAATTAACAAAATGTCTGGATATGCATGTGTTCATTAAGCTCTGATAATCAAATTGCATTCAGAAACACTTGTAGCCACAGGGTACAACGATGCATATGGCATAAATAATGAAAATTTGGGTTGCTTTAAGATCAACATTTTTCGCCGCAATGATGCATCAGGAATTTTATGCAAATTAGGCGAATTATAAAGAGGAATAAATTGTCTACAAAACACATTTTTCCAATTTTAAATCGGACATTTGGTTTGCTGAGAAAATCATACTTTTACTTGATTCATGCAGGTGAGTCGATTTTTTTTTTGCACTCAAGTGTAAAAATTTGAATAACTGAGGGTTCTTGTTTTACAAAATCATGATAATTAAGGTCTTTTTAAAAACGTTACGAGGAAGTACACTGCAAGCGTGCAACCTTATGCCCTTCCCTTGCAAATAAAGCATGATTTAATGCTCCACAATTTTTGCATGATAATATTTGCATTTTTTTTTTTTTTTTTTAAATGGCGCAGGAAGGTATTACTTGTTTTTCGAATGCTTCATTTATGGCATCATTAAGGAGTGCAGTATATTTAAAAAAAAAGTGTAATTCGGTTCTTGTAAGCTGCAGGTATGCATATCCGCCATAATAAATTACGGATTTAAAAACTGCAATGTGTGCAATATACAGGTTTAATAATTTGAATTTATGCATTCGTATACAGTTAGTTGAATTTTCGAATCAATGTAATTTAAAATAATTTAAAGTATGCATTGACTGTTTTGTTGTACATGGAGAGTGTAAAAGTCATGATGTAATTAAAAGTAACACTTTTTTTTGCATTTCAAATTATCCACGTTGAGAAATAAACGCCATATGATAGGCTGGTAGCTCCAACCGGAAGCGTTGAGATAGGCTCCTAGCTCCAACCGGAAGCGTTGAGATAGGCTCCTAGCTCCAGCCGGAAACGTTGATTTAGGCTGGAGCCTGAATGTACATATACTATATGTACATTCAAACTATATTATGTGCACATCATTTTGCTCAAACTAGTAGGAGGTTTCAAGTAAAGTTTAGCTAGCTCAAAACATTTTTATAAGATACTATATATATGTAATTTGAATAGTGTATGGGTTTCTGTAGTAATTTAGTAGTAAGTGGACAAAAGGGTCCTGAGGCCAAAAAGTCTGAGAACCACTGTAGTAAAACATTGGTGTATTTTTGATTTTTTTTTTCCGAGCACAACCTATATATTTCCTTATATGTGATTTTTGAGTTTTTTAATTATACAATGAGGGGATGCCCTCTGGGTGTATTCATGTTGAATGATTGCTATCAGTTGACATGTTGCCGGGTGTATTTCCTTCTGAATCTTATGCTGACTCAGCAATACAATTTGTGCATCGTGAACATGTCATACCATGTATGAGGCAGTATGAAAACATTATCAGGTATCCCTATTGTTTCAACAGGATACTTGGAATCAGTCGATGGAATGATATTCCAATTTACTGTGCAGCTGTACATTAAATTGACGTTTTTTAAGATTTCTGATGTTTTAATTGCAAGGACCTTAAATCTTACTTAATACCCCTTCTAAAGGTGCTTGTGTTTATCACGTACAGTATAATGTAGATTAATCTGAATCGGTAAATCCATTGAAACTTACTTAATTGCTACATATCTATGTAATATATGGTGTTAAATAATACATGTACACGTTAAAAAAAATATGTGAATTAATGTCAAATATCTACACGTTTGAATCTGAACGACAGATGATTGAACTTTCAATTTATTGATTTACATAATTTAGATTTAGATGTAAAGATTTATCGTAATGCGTTCTAAACATCTGTTGGATTACTGTATCAAATTTCGTTTTAATAAACAACATATTATACTTCCTCGAACCCTGATGATCCATTGTGATGTTGAGCAAAGAATGAAGATCTCAAAATTCTCCATTGGCCAATTGTATTTTCTGGAAAAATAGGACAACCCTACATTTTCTCAATCTACTGGTTTAATTATGTTGTATAACATATTAATATGCTATAGTACGGACACTTTATATATAATCTGTATATGTTTGGCCACATCTGTTCGTAACAGAATTTTAGTTATTTAACACTTGAAGAATTTGTGTTGTTCATTATTAACAAAGACTTTCATGAGTTTAAATTGAATTTATGATAAGGATTTTGGCCTCAATGGTGGACACTATCAAACTTAGGAACTTGTATACAATGAAAGATGAAGATTTTCTTTAGAGATAGGTATCGTTTTCAATATTTCACTTTGCAATTTTTGCTGCATCATGAGTGTAAGATAATGCATTTCATCACTATAAATATTCGAATTCTCGGCCTTATTTTCTGTATCCTAATTGCTTTCATGATGTTGGGATTGAACCTCATGCCCAACAGTTTAATGATTTTGTTGTTTCATCCTTCAAAATTACAAACCGGTACGTACGCTACCTATTGCTTTCCAATCTTTATTTTTTTAAATTCCTTGCAATTTCTTGTACTCTACATGGAAATTTGCATGCAAAATGTGAATATAATTATTGAAAACAGGTTGATTTAACCCTGTGGGATGTCAAGCTCTTGTCGTCACGGCTGACCACCTGTCGAGGCCAACTTTTCCCCCCTTTTTATATGTAGAAATTCTGAGATAATTGCCCATGTGATGCATCTCGAGATTAAAACTGCATAAAAACCTTGCTCAGATTTCACGATCTTAATCTTACTGACCGAGTTTTCAAAACTTTTTGGGGTTTTTGACTTAAAAATTTGGGCAAACACTTTAATACAGGTTGTGATTTCATACGCGAATAGCAAAATGAAGCCTCGGGGGAATTTCATTTTTTGGCGCTATTTGGGCTAAGATTATTTTTGCGTTCTTGTGGGACTTAATATTATTGTTTGAGAGAGGTTTTCCGGGGGTCACTTGCCTGACATGACTTGGTAAAAAAGATACAATCCTGATGCAAACATTCATCTGTTGCGTGCAATGCCATAGGACCACCAGTGTCAAATTTAGGTCTGTGCAAATTACTTCTCAACTCACGTTTGCAATTTATTACGTTTCTTTTGGGTGTTTTTAGGGTGAAAGCGCGTTAGGGATGCAACCCTTGAGGTGCCACAATTGTTTTAAGTTGGCAGGTTTTGTTGGCAAATCTGCACCCACATTGGAAATGCCTGCAGCACCTGAACAGGAACCTGATTTTGTGAAAATGAGGACAGAAAGTGCTTAGTTAAGAGAGAGTCAGTCACTCGGGCAAATGTCATTAATTTCTATTATAATTAAAAGTAGCCCTCAACCAACGGCATTGTTTGGTGATCAAAGCGCTAACTAATCAACAGACGGGTATCATTATTAATTACGTGATTACAAGTGGGATGTGTAAAAATTAAATCGAGGTATGGGTACATCAAAAGATGGCTCTCTGAACATGTTTACTTACATTTGCAAGGTTCTTGGAATACAAATATTAGAAAAGTAAAGCTTCTCCTTATTTTATTTTTACTAGTCTAGCTAAACTGCATGAAAAAGTTCATATTTGGGTCAATGATAAAATATCGGAAATGTGATACTAACAATGGAATGTTTTATTCGCAGAATTGTATTTAGTTGTGATTACTGTTTGATAGATGGAATTTCCTGTTTCCAATAAATATGTATATGCTTTAAAATATGTATGTTTGACCCAAGTACAGTTATCGTCAATGAAGCATTGCATAATAGGTGCATTGATGGACTATTTATTAATAGTAAAACTCTTAAAAAATCATTAGATTATACTTGATATCACATGTTTACATTATATGGGGGTACTTCCATTTGCATCACATGATTTAATTCCAGGTTTAAGGACAATCATGTCCAAGAATTCCTTTTTTTTCTGATTGTCATTGAACTACAATAGCATAAGGCCAACAAAACTTCTATAAGCTTGTGTTATATTGACATTAAAAGTAACAGGTGATCCTTTACATGTGTATACATGTCTGCATTGCATGATACTCCTTATTCAAGGATCTTTAAAAAAATGTGAACATGCAAGAATTATTAATTAGCTATTGAGTTGAAGCAGTATGCATAATGTAGGCGGATTTGTACCTGGTACAGTGGATAGGCACGTCGTGCATAGGAAACTGTGGAACTGCAGCATCCCCTATGACTTGATATCATCGATTACATTTAATATATTATGAGGCCTTTTTTCTTTAATTCTTTCTAATTTAATCTATTTTTAATCTAATCTTTAATTTATTTAGTTAACTCTTTAGCCATCCCCCAGTTAATGAAAAAAAGATAAAAAAAATTTGCTGTATGGAACTGTCCGTTTCGCAGCTCCAGCGGCGCGGTGTTTCACTGTTGTGCGCATGCGCAGATAGGAAGCTGCACGCCAGGCTGCGAGGGAGAGAGAGCACTGTCGCTCTGGCAGTGAGCACTGGTGTACTTCACAGCATTACTCCGCAGCACCCCCACTGATTTTTCTACGAGCCACCACTGACCTGGTATATCATGTGTTAAAATTTACAGCAATACCAATTGGGATGAGCCTTTTGTTACAAGTTTACTTCCATGTATGTTCTTTATTAGATTAACAAATAAGTAATGAGCAGTTGCATGTTGCTTGTTTTCCAAAAACAAGCATTGTTATCGCCGTCCTGAATACAAAAAAATCATTGACGCTATAGTTTGTTCCAAGTATGTTTTTGTTCTAGATTTTTCTAGTTTGAATGCCAGCTTTTTAACATTAAAAAATAATTTATGTTTTGCATCATAAAAAAACCAATAGAAAGCGTATAAAAATGTCACAAATGTACAGGATCCAACAATATTGTTATTAAACTTATTAACTGGTGTTACCAATGTGTTCAGTTGACCCAGTCGTGCGCCAGTTTATATAGGGACCATGTTCAAAAATGTTGATTTTATGTAAAAAATGAGTATCATTAAAATTAGTTGTTAATCTGGAATTTCGATGCAGAGTTAGAAACAAAATAAGCCAGTAGGTTGAAATTGTAAGCTCCAGGGGATCTTTGTTAATAACGTTGAACACTTACAATAAAATACCGTCTCGGTGCCATCTAATTTTATCAGATCTCTGTAATTACAAGTTAAGCATCTTGTATTGTGCTAAAATAATAAGTTGAAATTAGGATAAGTAAAAAGTGTTATTACTTCCGGAAATAAGGAATAAACGAATTTCATAGATCTTAAATTAACTTGCTATGGTTACTCTTTAAACGTTGTTTATGTTTGCTTGTTCCTCTTAAACAGACTTTTAATTAACCTAATTATTATAAAAGTATTAAAGTTTCTGCTGTTTGTGGAATTTGCTTAGGAATTCATCAACTGTTTTGAGAAATGTTTTTGTATTACGTATATACTGTACTTCTTAAGGTGCTAATATTAGATGTGCTATTGTATGTAAAACAAGCCATATTATCAAAACATGTATTTAATGTTGCAATGAACATCATAAGTGTCTTCAAACTGTATTATGCAATATCTTTTATAATTATTGTAGTTTAATTGGCAACTAATTTGAGCCAGTATGCATGACCCTTTGTTTAAGTAATCACTAAATTTCATTGCATTACTTAATTTATCTAGACTTATTTTCCTGTAAGTTTTTTAAGTTCCTACTTGCTTACCATGACTTTCAACTGTCGATAGTACAAAAATCTAACTTTCATTTCCATGTTTGCACATGTTTTCATTCAACGTTGCACGTTTTTTTATAAGACATGGCGTTATAAAACCTTGCGATGCGTGCCAGGATTAAGAGGTTGTCTTGTATTATTATTTGCCTTGCCATGGTAGGCTCACGGTTACTTTATCTATTTAGGAAATGATGTTGATCGGTAATGGAAAGTGAATTTTCCAGACGTTGCCTGTCAATGCTTCATTTTTGTTTTCTTCAGTGTAGTAGAAATAACAGTCATTCCCGTTATTTTGAAACCTCCTGTGGAGCTAATTATTTATCTTTAATTAATCGTACGAGATAAATTAACGATTTCATCTTAGGAAATTGTATTAATTAAATAAACAAGGCGTAACAACCATTGTTTTTTTGGAATAACTCTCCCAAAGAGATAAGAATACAGTATTGTCTTATTTTCATCTGTATTCCAGAGAAGGTTGATAAGAATATTAAGGGTAATGTTAAAAACTATGGCAATGTCATATTACTCTTTATAATCAACAATACTCATGGAATTGTTTAAAAAAAATAATTGTTAGTTTGGGAATTACCGGTTGCAACGACCTTGGCTTTTATAGTATTTTGCAAGTGATAGTCCCTTATAAACATTAAATGTTAAAACATGTATAAAATACATATTTTCAATGGAATACTGCAGTGTTCGCTGGTTTAGAGAACATTCTGCAAGGCTTATAGCTCTGGTCACGCAATAAGTTCCAGCCTTGCTGTAATTTAGTTGTCAGCTATGATGAAATCCATTGCAGGACAATGTATCCATCGCAATAAAATTATTTTTACAAATTGTTATGGTAATTTCTGAGTAACTATGAATTTTTATAGTCATCCTTGTACAGTTCACAGCACAGAATATTTTTGAATGTTTCAGGAATATGTGAATTTATAGTGACAGCGTATTGATTATTAACTTATTAAGTACTTCTGAGTACTATTGAGTACAGACTGTGTTGCTCATTATAAGAGCATAAAATCATGTACATGTGTATTAAAATATCAACATTAGTTGATTAGCAATTCCATGCACATCAGTAGTTCCTTCTTTTTAATTTATAAGGCGAGATGAATTTAAAAAAAAAGTAAATATAGTTTTTGTTAGCTTCAGTGAGCTTACCAGAAATAACATATTGTTTACTGGTAATAATTTCACATGATTTATTCCAGGTTCTCGAATTGGTGCCATGGTTTTTGACAGATACCAAGTTCGATGCTAATGTTTAACGAATGGAGGCGCAAAGTAAGATTTCTACTGAAAGAAATTGGGGGTAAGTTGAAACAATTTATTTGCGTTTTAACAGGTGTTTCTCTAAGCTAATATTGATCAAAGTTTTGTCCATATGCGTTTTACCTAATATTATTTTTATGTGTCAAAGGGTTTAACGGTTAAACTTGTTTCATATTATGGGAAGGGGGAATGTACAAGTTTAGAAGAAAGGATGGTTTATTTATTCATTTGTTTGGTAATTGGCGTTGCATATGAACAATGCTTTAATTTCTAGAATTCTGTTGTAAATATCGTTTATAAATACAAATGATGTGGTAGCATCTTTACATATTTGTATAGGCTATACTTTATTTCGTACAAGTATGCCTAGACATCATTTTCTCGACAAATATGAGGCGCCACCTATAAGCGATAAATGTATGCAGTAGAGCGCCGTAGATATTGTTAAACACAAAAAGTGTCACCAGATTTGCATGCATCATAACATTGTTTGAAACATGTTGTTAACAAAATAGTTCTGAACTTGCCCCATGGAATTATACTTCGGCAACCATTCGTGTACCAACATAATATAACCATTCAAATTGTTGACATGTTTATTTGTAATAAACGTGCTTATTACAGTTTAATTGATGTTCACTTGCATTTGACCAAAATTATACACGTACTTAAGAGTATCCTTCAATAATTTCAAAAACCTAGATTTTAAGATTTTTGCATGTAGAAAACGTTTAAGATATTAAGCAGGCATATGTGTTATTTTATTGCTGCTATTAGATATCATTAAGTTGTAAAAGCTCACATTTGGAAAACAAGGTGAAAGGTTTTATTTCCTTATATTAGAATAATAATATTTTTTACGCGTGAATATAAAAATACTCACATTTAAAACGCGTTTAAGAGTCCCACTCAGATCTCGATGAGTAAAATTCTACTCCAAACGATTTAAACTATGTCGTTTTTTACGTTATGTTCCACCTTTTACAAGTATAAGACCTGTAAATACTCTTGTATGCATGGTAATATTATTTGAGATGTAATACCTAAAAGCATGGCCTTCCTTTGAAGGCTTATTTTAGTGTTAACAAGTAATTAAGGATTGCTTATCACCCTATGTAATAATTCCAAGTGGTTATTCTCATGATGCAACTTTTACTTAAATATTGGTTAAGATGCTTTTACCTAATTTTCATTCAATATATCTCAAATACATTGTTGAAGTTCGCCAAGCCACTTCTGCTCTGACAGCGCACTTACCATTAATGGTATAAATGAGTTTCTCTGAATAATCAATGGTTTAATATGAGTGAAGTGTAAACGCTGTTTTATAAGAATGAATTGTTGTTCATTCTGGTTACATAATCATAGATGATGTAATTAGGCGCCTTCATATTTTGATTTTTGATGAAAGCTTTATTCTTTCTTGTAATCGACCTAAATTTTCTTGTTGTCTGTTTGAAGAAGGAATGGGTGACATGGATCTGCATGAGATGCTATTCAAACTCTGTTTATTATTTTATCGCATAGATGTCTGCACTTTTCTTTTGTAAATTTATCAGATTCTTTTCAGTTTCACATAAAACATCATACTTCAAGAAATAATGACTGGTTTGCATGCTGAGTCTAGCATGATTCCATGGTTAGATTCCAATCTATTGATGTGGGTAACTCATATCAGATATTGAACCCCGTGCATAATTCACTTATATATATATACTTTTTCATAAAAATTCAGGAAATATTTTGAACCTGATATTTCAACACACCTGTGATGCACTGTTGTCCTGTCATTATATGTTTGTATCAGCTTCAATCATTATATCGAACAGATGTTCACGAAAAGTTTGAAGTATATATGGACAAGCAATACAATATAGGTGTGATATAAAATGCAGGCTACATTCTGACATATTTAGTTATATTTTTATTACTGATTTTTTTAAGTAAAAGTACATTGAAGGTTAATAATAACACGCTTTATCGTATCCTAACTCCAGAAATTTAGAACAACAATGCAATTTAAATGCATTAATTGTGAACCAAGTAATTCAGTTTTGCAAGATTTAGATTGGATTATTTTTGGATACATGCAGAGTAATTGCACAATGATGGCAAAGGTGCAGGTCGTATGAACTGTGCATGGCTTTATTGATCGAATTTCTACTTAATAAGTGTTAAGTTTTGGTTAAATTTAGCGTGCCTCCATCAAATGCAAATGTACTGTTTTGGGGTTAGATATCTAGCAAGTTTTATGTCATACGGCCATACCGGTTTTGGCAGTGTGAAAATCTAAAAAAAAAACTTTGAAATTTGAACTAAAACACAAAGTTGTATATCATTGGGATAGTTTATCGTGCAATGAAAAGTTACCATGGAAAATAGGCCTATAAATTATTCGCGAAAATGCACGACTGTCCTAGAAATCGAAAGTGGATTGCATCCATTTGGTTTCTCCGAGTCATTTTCTAATTTATTTTTGAAATTAGTGTATGCATTTTATACGAGTTTATGGATGTTGTTGTTTAAAACCATTAGCATACAGGAACTGCAATATAACCACTGATTAAAACCTGCTAATTAAATGACCCGCACACCTCTGCGATATTTTACACGAACTCAAATTACATGTATAATCTTCTTTATATACTGTTGAATACAAGGATAATTTCGTTCTCGTTTATTCGTAGTTGGTTCACTATTTGCCATAAAACGACAGTTAAAATTAACGGAAGTCCTATTTCGCAAAATTATGAAAAAAACAAAACTCCTGATAATCCTGTATCCCGACATTTCATTTAACTAATGCGTTATTTAGAACTAAATAGCTAAATGTATATTTGCTAATTCGAAAAATGTTCGAAATTGTTCACACACAGAGAATTGAAGATTTTAATTACTAATACGTTAATTGGCAAAAGTGCGTGATTTTCTGAGTATCCTACCTCTCACGGCATAGAATATTTACTGGCCAATTGTTTCTTTTTTTGTGATTTGTCATTGTTTTCCTGAGAATGTCTGTTAATTTGGTCAAGGATTGAGGTTTTTTGAAAGAATGATGGAGTGGACATCAAAAATAACCTTGGTAAATTTTCCAAAAATTAATTTTGGTGGATAAAAGGTTACTTGGTCATCTTAGAATCACATTCTCATATTCTGTAAATACATTAAGGGCCGGTTGCACCAACAAAGGTTGAATAAAAGGTTAGCTAACCTGAGGTTATACAAAACCACGAGTTAACCTCAGGGTTAGCCTCATTGGTTTTCTTCAAGTTAACCAATGGTCAACTGTTAACTTCCTTTGGTGCAATGCTTTTCCTAGTTGACTCACGGTTAACCTTAGGTTTAGCTTAACCTTTGTTGGTGCAACCGGCCCTAAATAAACAAACTCGGATTGTTTTTAATTGAGCTTGCCATTAGTAGAAAAATGATGCCAGTTTACTAACGTATTTTACATTTTTGATTACAGTATTTGTTTCATCCTGCTGAGTAAATATTTGGGTAAAACACAAGTCAGTAAATGAGTATAGATTATGTATATCAAGTTCATAGCTTAATTTGCTTTAATTATCTATTCAAATATTTAAATCATCGTATTTCTTTTCTGACAACTCAACATTTAAGTTCATGATTATTCGATGAATTCAGGTCTAAATAAAAAAGGGAGTTGGAAAGCTTATTCAATTTATGTAGAATTTGATAGCTGAAACTTCAGAAAAAGCAGTGTTTCATGATGAGGATTTCCAGAAACAGTAAAAGATCATTTCCAAACTAGAATCTATAGGTGATGATCCCCTAATAATTGTCATATCCGAGAAATATATTTGAACATCACCATCGCCAATTATGGTTGGAATTTCCATATCAGTCATTGGTTCGTCCTCTAATGGATCGCTAATGTCCGATTTGGAATCCATATAACTTGCCAAGTTTATATATTGGTCTAAAAATAAACGCTCATATTTAATATTATTTTTTTCCTGTTGTGCATATGGCAAATGCGTTATGTTATTGTCGACTTGCAAACCAGGAATTGAGATGTAAACGTTAAACAACACTAATTCTTAATATTGATTTAACAAATGGCAACACTGTATTGGTAGAAGCAGTTATTTAGGACACCAGATTGGGACATTATTGGACGTGATTGTACTTTATGTGGGTGCGAAAGGGAGGCAGGCCTAAGGGAAAAAACGAAATTTGTTCATCTTAATTTGTCAAGATGCACTTCCGGGTGGACGTGACTTGAAAATTGAAAAAGCAGGAGGCACGCCATTGCCAGATTTATCGTGCCTTGGATATTCCCATCCCTCACCAAGGCCGCTACCTTGAGTTATCCGCACTGAGAATGACTTAACCTTTGACATCTTAGTGGCTTATGGGCCAGTTAACGGCGTTGAAGATGAAAATTAATGAGACGTCTAGGCGTGCAGTTTGGTAAATTTCGTCTAAATTAATGCAAATCAATTCAACCGAAAAATGATCTTGACCTAAAGAAGTTTTCACACGATTTACGTTTTCGTCGGTTTGCCTCATTTTTGAACATCTTATTTTAACCTGAAATGAAAAAATTGCCTTATAAGGATGTGATTGGGATCGTCATGCGCCCTCTATGAACATCATATCGCCGTTGCAATTTCTTCTTTTTCGTCATAAAATCTTTTGTAATATAAAAGCAAGAAAGTGGGACACTTTGGAAAGTGGAAGAAGTCGCTATACCAGAATACTAAAATTTCAAACAGGATTTGTCTTGTGTAATGTGTAAATGTCAAAATACTTGAAACGTGTATCGTAAAAAAAATGTTTAAATAAAGAGATAAGTAAACATCGAAATACACCTGATACAGAAAAAGTATTCTGAATTATCCATAGTCAAATTTTAACCTGGTTTCAGATATACAAATGATCTTTGTATGTCAATCTATTATCTAGTAATATTTAATATTCTTTTAAATAACAATAGGTCAGTTTAAACTATTATTATTCACTTCGATACATTTGTAAATGAGGGGTCATATGCAATATGATGGCTATAAATGTAGTCTACTGAAGAATCCACACACACACGAACTTTGAATATTTGTCACCGATGTAAATATCATTGCATAAATATTAATGCAATCTATTCATGTGAAAAAATATATTGAATATATATATATATATATACACTTGAGTGCAAAAAAAATCGACTCACTTGCATGAATCAAGTAAAAATGTTTTTTTCTCAGCAAAAAAATGTCCGATTTGAAATCGGAAAAATGTGTTTTGTAGACAATTTATTCCTATTTATAATTCGCCTAGTGTGAAAAGAATTTCTGCTGAATTTCTCTGGAAAATAGCCTGCCACTCTTGCGGCTACTTCTCTTGGAGCGGTCATTTTATCGAGAAACCGTTAATTAACACTATGTCTGGGTATGTGCTCATTAAGCTCTCATAATCAAAATTACATCCAGAAACACTTACAGCCACAGGGGTACAACAATGCATGTGGCATAAATAATGAAAATTTGGGTTGCTTTGAGTTCAACATTTTTCGCCTCAACGATGCATCAGGAATTTTATGAAAATTAGGCGATTTATAAAGAGGGATAAATTGTCTACAAAACACATTTTCCCGATTTTTAATCAGACGTTTGGTTGATGAGAAAAACATTTTTACTTGATTCATGCAGGTGAGTCGATTTTTTTGCACTTTATAAGTGTATAGAGAACCTCATAAAAGCACATACACTTATTAGTCTTCACACCAATAATACCAATCTCAGATTGGGTAAATGTATAGCTGGGATATAAAATCTTTGATATTTAAAATACCGTTGCCATGAAGTAGAATAGCCTGAAGAGAACTGGATATTTCCCATATACATGTTCTTGGAAGTTATAATATGTTCAGCTTAATGAGTTGCCCTGTATAATGACGTTGGCTTCCTCGATATTAGGGTCGTTGACACGGTAATCACGTTATTCATAAAGTAAGAGGGTACATCTTTTGTAAAATACTTAAAATATAACATTTAAACATGAATATTAAGTTAGATGCTCCTGCAACAATGAGGTTACATTTGTGTGTGATAAGCGCCTAGAGATGTAAATATTGGTTATTAAAACTAGGCCTGTGGCATTCAATCGGCAACAGTCTTTGGTATTTGGGATGGTACAACGTGTTGAAACTGTGTCTGATTTGCATGAACTCGTGCAAATAGGTGACTGGTTTCTTAGACCTTTCCAAACAAATATTTACCAATTTCTCTTCATGTTTTTATTGCATTTCGTGTGTAAGGCTTACAGCGCCATCTAATGAGAGGTAGCGGTAATGCATCTTTTTTCAAAAAAATATTCTAAAAAAACCTATTAATTTTGCCTGGTCGATCGTTTTATAGTAGCTGTTGTTTTAATCGCGCAATAGATTTGGTGCAATTTGGTGTTTAAAGTGATCAGACACGTATTAATTTGAAACTGCGTAAAGACAGGAGTAATTAGAACTGTCAGTTTATTTAAATAAATGTTATAAATTTAACAATAAAAAATAAATACATTTAAACGATTCCAATTCCAAATATTGTATATTGGTTTTAAATGACATTTTCTGTTGAAATCAGACTTGATCTGTATGCAGTGGTGGACTAGCCAGAGTGTAAGCTTGTCCAATGGCAAGTACGTGTGCCCCTGATGAAGTGGCCCTAGTATTAGACAATATGTTTACAATTTTAATACTCTTTTAGTAGCTTAATAAAAGCTTTTAATATTCATTTATTTCGCAAAAAGTTAATTGTACCGTTTTAACATTTATGTATTTTCTGAAAATGATATTTATTTTTTTATAAAAATTAAATAATAGCCTTATACAGTATTTGTGATTGGGCCCCCTTTGTTTTGAACCAGCAATCAAGTTGGGAGGTTGAGTTATGAAGGTATAAGCTTGCTTTTTTAATGTTCGAAATGATTGCTGTTAAGACTAATTTATGAAACTTGTAATAGAAGTACTCAAACAAATTCCAAAATTTCGCTCATGGCTGTAGTTTATCACCTAATTGTAAACCATAGTTTGTTAGTTACCCCGTTTTTAAAATGTCGCCTTCTAATTGGTTGGACCTACCGCAATGGGGTTTGCAGAAGTGCTGGAGAAAATAGGATGTTTTAACTGTAAGTTGCTCTTGCAGTCCAACTTGGCAGGCCTGTGTAACCCATTCACAAAGGCCCATTTCACAAAAGACACTCAACTTGTGGACCTTGGCAGAGCTGCTTGAATCTAATGAGCACGGCACCATATTTAGGCCGAATTCAGATAGCCCAACTGCAAAGTTCGTTGAGCACCCCTAATAACGGTTGGTGATCATTAGCAGTTTTAACAAGTTAAACTTTAAATCTAATAGCATTTGGGTGTTATATAGAATTGCCTATACATATTTGGAAACCGCATGTTCATTTCAGGAAAATATGCAATTTAAAAAAATAAATAAATCGATATCATTGTAGTTGATTTGCCGTTGTTTTTATTTACAAAGGCTCATGTGCTGTAAAAATGCACAGACGCCCCATTGACATGATATAATGTATGCATAAATGCAAACTGCTGATATATACATTAAATTTGTCTTTTGTTTCATTTTTTTTTTAACATGAAAGATAGTTTACTACGGAACTGGGTCAAAATCTCGGGAAAAAAATCTCGAATCAAAAAACATCGGAAATCAAAATCTCAAAAGAATAAAAATCTCGAAAACCAAAATAGCGAAAAATCAAAAAGGGTTATTCGATCTCCCTAGACACGGACCAAATGAGTCCATAGAAACAAACAGCAACTTTGCCATAGAGAGAGAACCATTCAAATATTTAATAACCTAACCTAGTCGAGATTTTCCTTTTCGAGACTTTTTTCACTCGAGATTTTGCCTCTCGAGATTATTTGTAAGTTATTTTATGTTTCGAGATTATTTTTTCGAGATTTTGATCAAGCACGGTTTACTACATGTAGTTCTGGATGGTTTGAATTATTTTACCACATCGAAAACATTATCATTGGAATCGGTTTTTTTTAATGAAAATGCATTATGGATAAGGATATATATGTATAAGGTCTTATTCATGATTTCGTTTAACTTTCCTTGCAATTATGGAAGGCATAGCCCTTTCATCTGGAGGTTGGCTTCGACTTGTCGTTGTCAATGAACAATCACATGGTACAAATGGTCCGCTTGATGGTGGTGATGGTCGACAATAACCACATGGCGCGAGAGGTAGAGGAGGAGGAGGGGGAGGTGGTGGTGGAGGAGGGGGAGGGGGATGTGGTGGGCATTTGCATGGTACTAGCGGTCCTGTTGATGGTGGTGGTGGTCGGCAGTAGCCACATGGTGCTGGAGGAGGGGGTGGCCTTGTAGTTGTTCTTCTTGTGAAAGGAGGTGGTGGTGTTGTGATTGTTGTAAACACTCGCGTTGTTGGAATCCGGGTTTTGAAAAAGGGGGTCATAAAGGCTGTTCCTTCTGTTGGTGATTCTGTTATTGCTGGATATGGCCGGAATGTAGTTGGCGGTGTACCCTTCGGTATCTCCGAAAGAGTTACCGGCTCTTGAGGTTCTCCTTCACAGTGATTTGCACATTTTCCAATACATATATCAACATTACACGTCATATATACGTGCATCCTTTCTGGGAATTTGAAAGCTGTAAAGTTATTAAAAGCTATTATACTCGCGCCTGTGTTTCCTGTCTGATATGTACGTTGCCAATAGTTGATCAGATTGGTTCGTCGTGGACAGCCATCTACATCCGTTAACTGCAGGTGAAGGGTTTCTGGATTTTCAAAATTGGGACCATCGTAAGCGTAACAGTCTTTAACACTTATATCAAATATATTCTTATCATCCCTAACATAAATAAGCATGGTCATAGGTTCTCCAATGTCCACGATGCTGTCTACTGCTGTAGAGTTCGGAAATGTACCGGGTTGGATATCCATCCAACATTCCACCTTATTATTTTCGATTTGAACATTCACAACGTCTAACATATCAACTACAAATGGACGGAACACAATTAATTTTTCAATGATGTCGGACCAAACGCAACTGATCTTTCGTGAAATATCCCCTATTTCTTGATAAAGGACATCATTCTGGATGACCAAGATGTTTTCAATGTTTGCCATCTGCCCTTCCTTATTAGGATCTGGTTCTGTCAGTGTACCACAATCGTTGTTTGGAATGATAAAAGTAAAGCTGTTTTGTCCATTGTTTTCTTCGACGTACCTTGAAAGTTTTAATAATGCTAATATAATCATGGAAAAGTTAGTCATATTCTAAAATCTGGAGTATAATTTAAGTCAGAATTTCCATATTGTCTGGACCAGTGTTTTTTAACTGATGTCCCTTAAAGAGTCCCCAGGTGTTCTGTGGGAGTTTGTAGAAGAGTTGAAAAGGTTTTACTGAATAATATGAATATTGTCTCTATTTTATGCTTTAAGTTTTTATAGCCTTTTTTGAAAATAGCCATTTAACATTTCCTCCTGAAATTGGGTACGGTTCCCCCTCCCCCTACCATATGGCATTTATTTTCTTACTGTAAGGTACTGAGTAGAATTGAATTGAATTGCTTACCTGCAGTTGGGATTATCATAAAATCCTTTGGAATAAACAATTCCATTAAACGGCCTATCGAAATCTAAACGCACGGTCATTCCTGTATATGCACAACTCACATTAAGCCCGATTAGACCAGGCATTTGGATGCTATCTGAAGGATTGGTCACGTCCTCTTCTGGTTCTATGTCTCCATAGGGCAGTTGAGTCGTCAACTAGAAATTAAGAAAATGTGGTGAATATATGTATATTATCATAATCTATAACATTTCAATAACTCAAATCAGAATCATGATCAGTTAAATCAACATTATTATTATTATTTAGAAACCTAAAAATAATAATCGAAATATCATCCACACTAGAATATTGTCTTAATTTGCTATAAACACAATAATTATGATAAGCAAAGATGCATGTTTTTTTGTTCTAAAGAATTAATGCAAGTAAAGCATAGCATTTAAAGTTTGTTGTTCTTTTGACGGGTGTTGTTACAAGAATAAAATTATTTTATCCTACTTCAGAACAAAAATTAAGTATGTCATTATCAAGGGAACACTTTTTCTTGCCACTCCATCCAGTGTCCAAATATAATGTGGTATAATGAGTCCAAATTAATGTTATACTGCTACCAAATACTCAGAATAATCTACTTCTAAAATGAACATAACCAACAGGATATTGGTCCGAAATACATGAATGAAGTTGGGAATCAATTGCTTAGTAGTTTTTGGGTTAGGCCCTATGTCTGCACTCACTGTAAAAGCAATCACCTACAAATGGGCAGCACGCTTTTGTAACAATCCCTTTGTGAAAAAAACAATAGAAATCAATAGGGATTTTTATTGTTTTCTCTTGTTATTTGGACACTATTGATTTTAATTGTTTCATATGGTTCATGTATTGACTTCTATTGGCTTCTATTGACTTCTATGTTTTAGTGTATTGACTGAACAATAGAAAACCATAGAAAACAATTGAAACCAGTAAAACCAATAGAAATTTTCTATTGATACCAATAGAAAACAATTGAAACCAGTAAAACCAATAGAAATTTTCTATTGATACCAATAGAAAACAACGTTCCAAATAACAATAGAAAACAATACAAATCTCTATTTTTTTTTCACCAGGGATACGTTGATGCTAACAGTGTTTGCTAACCTACTGGGGTTTAAGGGTATTTCTACTCACTTAGGCGAAAGTAGTTTTTAAAAAAATACAAAAGTCATACATATTTATTTATCGAAAATATGTATACCTCAAACAGTGTTTTTTTACTTTGTTATTGTTGAGTACTAGTGATTGTGGCACTATGACTTAACGATTATGTGAATGCATTATCTATGAATCAAAGATGAAATACCAATTATCTTATTACGAAATTACTGCTTTTCTCCTTTGTGAACCACAACTATGAAAGCGAATTTGACCGTGAAATTTAACTCTTAAATTAATATTAATTTAAGGGGAATTTAAATGTAATGGAACCTCTCGTTATCCAACCAAGAAATGTTTGTTCTACTCACATGTATAAGGAGTAAAATTACAAATGATCCCAACATATCTGCGTGGGTGGTACAGATGGATCTGTAAAATAGAAAAACTTGAATTAGTTGCAATGCAAAACAAACTGCCACTGGTAAAATTCAATTTCGATGCCTGTGCATGCATTATTGTGCATTTATATTCTATTTCCTCCCCCTCCTCCCATAATATTTAATTTTAATGAAATTACAAATTTACTTCATTTATAGTCAATTCTGCATAAAATAAATCTAAGTGAAACTGGGAATCATATCAAATTTTCTCTCTCGTTTGTGCATTTATATTGTATTATATATCTATATTATCACATTTGTAATGAAATTACAGATTTACTTTATTTATAGTCAATGTTGCATTACCAAAATACTCAAATTATCTTAAGGAGTATTATTTTAATTTTCAATTTAAAACTGTGATTGGAAAGCAATTTGGCTCTTCAAAAATGCAAAATAGATGTAAATATTGAATTAATTATTAACCCCTTCTCCCATCGTATAATATTTATTTGTTGACTGCATAGGGTACTGAATTGAAATAAAGTGAATTGAAAACAATAACACTAAACAACGTAATAATTATGGTATATTGTATTCGCAAATTTCATAAATATCCTCGAGCACCAATAACATTTTTTATTTCATTCGGGAAAGGATTTTTAAAATTTTAATATTGTAAATTTCCAATTTCCTAGATTTCATATAAGGCATCGTAACACTATTCTGAGTTGTGGTACTCACCTTTCCTAGTGTGTTATAATCTGTTCTGACACTGCGTTAATGAAGGAGCTGTTTTATATAGCTTTGAATTTGACCCCAAATCACACGTTAGGTCATCTGAAATCTTTCAGAAGTATGATTTAATTAGGCAATTCATGTCCCACATGCTCCTACGTGAATGATGGTTTCTGTTTCTCCCTAGATATTTGAATATTCTACCTGACCTATCATGAAAGTGAATGCGCCATAGAATCACCACCAACTCACATTTACCGACCCAATTACTAAACTTTCATAAAACAAATTACCAACTTAAACAGGTTTTCATACACACAAACGTAAAGAGACATTCGAAAAGGATGTTATCGAGAAGGGGTTAGGGGGTGGGGTCCGCCGTCATGTGGACAGAGGTGGAGAGGGGAAAAGAAATTAAGGACGTCCACTAATGATGGTATTTTTCAGTTTTTGGATTCTCTGTTTAATTGAGATTTAAAGGTCAGTGAAAGGGGAAATGGACACCGGAAAAATTGTGTCCTCAGTCCCAAGTGTACTTGAATTTACGGGTGCATGGAAATCTAAGGGATGGACCTTTGTATGTTCCAACGAATTTTCTGGACATCCTAATTTTCAAAAAATAATTAAGGACGTCTATGAGAGAGGGGTAGGGGAGTCTGGGCTAAAATGGATACCGTGTGGACAGGATTATAGGGGTTTTTTGAGAGGGTCAATTTTTGAGGGAATTTTGGGGACGTCTTTTTTGAATGGCCCCTATAAGTTAATCCGAGTTACTAAAGCCGGCCGGTCTCTACCAAGACGTACATGTACGTATATACACGTATTTACAAACATATGCAAAAACGTTTGCCCTCTGGGTTTGTTTCAGC
>JAQGAE010000925.1:0-27930 GCA_034696685.1 Julus scandinavius | reverse complement strand
ACCATTATATACTGGGACCAGTATTCCATAACCTCATATGATACTGGTCCAGTATATACGGTTTTTTCCAATAGGGGGGGACGTCCATTTTGATACACGGTGTCGAGTTAGTCGTCATTATCGAGGTGGTTGCAAGTAGGATGAGAACCAAAGTGATTCTATACATGGTGATTAGAACCTGTGAACAACAATATAACACTTGACTTATTTATATATTATGATGGGGAAAAATGGCCGAGTTCGCTATTCTGATAGCAGAAAATACAATAAAGGAACTCAAACAGACCCCAAAAATTTCGCACATGTCTGCAGTTTATCAGTTAATTGGGGCTATATTACATGTGCTTGACTCCTGTTTTTTTTAAATGACGCCTTCTGATTGGCTGGACCAGTGGACCTACTGCAATGGGGCTTGCAGAAGTGCTGGAGAAAAAAACGAGGTTTTGTGCATGCTGCATTTGTACACATCTCACAAAAAAATACTCAACTTGTGGTCGTTGATGTGTGATAGTCCAACTACCCAAGTGAAAAGTTCGTTTGAGTATATTCGAGCTTGCAAAACAGTGCGCCTGATAAGGTAATAGCTTTTGAAATAATCACTGGGCATGATATCAGGACTCAACTCCCTTTTAATTCTATAAATGTGGAAATTATTTTTAAAAAAACAACATACCAAAAAATCACACTTACCAAAATCACTTACAAATCGTGTCTATATTTCGTACTCTTTCGCAGAGATTATTAACAACTGTAACAATGATTTACATGCATGCTGCCATTTATATCAGCGGTTTCAAGGGCAGTTGGTGTAAAACTTCTCATTGTTAATTCAGTATATCTCTAATTATTTTTAATTATCTTATTTTCGTGAATCATTTAATCAAAAGAACGTGCACTTGCCTGTTTGAAAAATGTCCAAGCGAATTTATGGATTCTAGTTCTGGGAAGTTCCGTATAGTTAAATTGTCATTAATATTCGTATACAATACGCTTAAAAATATACGCTGGTATAGTGGTTTATGAGATATTTTCATTGATAGTAGGCGTGATTCTAGAAAGCATTTCGTATTATTTATTGTATAATTTACACTTGTATAAACAAGTCATCAAATGTGGACGTCTTTCCCCCTTTGTATTCGAGCTCGCATATTTAAATCCTTATTTTGATGTTAATTTAATTGAAACAATAGTAACCCAGATATTAGTTTCGCGAAACGTACCCTTGAATTATTTTAACGTTTTAATTTGATTGATATGCTGAATATACATAAGTGTGCTTAAAATGAACAATTGTGTCAATAGAAATCGCTTTAATGTCCCTGCAAAGCGCTAATAATGAAACTTATTTGCACGTTAGCAAGGTTTTCAATAATAATTTATGTTGGAATGGCTCCAAACTTTTTGATCGATCCTGTTTCGAAAAATTCCTGGATTCGGCCCTACAGTACTTGTTTTTTTGTGATATGTTCAAATATAACAGGGAGTCCAACAAGTGGCCCACAGCCCCACACCGTAGATATTTAAATAAGTCTAAAATTGTCGCGGCACACTCGTTGAAAAACACTGGATGACCTTATAAAAGAAAAAAATTTTTCTTTGTTTTGGGTGTTGGCCCGCTGTTAAATTTCGTGATGACTTGTGGCCTTTTTTAACACCCCTGGTCTAGGTGTTAAATATTCACTTTGGAAATCTAAGGAATAACTTGTTCTTTTCTTTGCTCCTGATGTTCAGCCTTTATAAATTGGATAAGGGAGTTTCACATTGGATGATGACATTTATGGCGAGAATTATTATGCTTTTGTACGTGTGTTTTATGTTAAGCCAATTTAATAACAACCTTAACTTACCCCGTATAATATTGAAACATGTGGGGATTACTGTCTAATATTGCAACGAGGAGAATTAATGTCTTGAGAAAAGGCAACCCATAATACTAGACTATATCCATAAATTAAGCGTTGTCTGGCGAACCAATATTAGTCCTGCTTCCTTCCCATCATAGTATTAGTGTTTTCTAATTAATGTTTATTCTGTAAATGGATGTACTCTCATTATACGGGGTGATGCATAAGTATTTCTGCCTTCTAAAAGTAAGACAATAAAGTTGTATCGGAAGTTAGGATGTTGATGCTTAGTGATGCTTGCTCAGCCCTATACTCTTTAATATCATGCTTTAATTCCAAATGTTTTGTATGCAAATCGAACTTTCCTAGGTTTATAGTCTATCTTATTTCTGTTCTATCTATGTATGCATTTGTGTGTTCCGCTCAACAGGGGAGAATGTTTATTCCATGCCATAGTAAGAGCTTTAATACACCATCTTCCAATGTTGAATTGTTTAATAAAGGCCCCAATGGACTTTTTAAATAGAAGTGTTGTAAGCGCGATGCATGGATTTACCCTAAAACTCATTTGAATTTCACAACAAATATTTGAATAGCAGTCTTCTACAGTTTTTTCTTCTATCCTAGATTTCATGGTTAGAAGGGTTGATCTCTGACTTGCATTAATTTGGCAGCTTAGCAGAAAACGTGTTTTATCTCAACAAATCTCCGGAATTTTATTCTGTGTGATGTGCAAATTTACATAGATGACGTTGCCTAAACAATTGCTGTAATATAATCGATGAGGGGAAGAATAAATGTACATTAGTGATCACTTTCAAGAGAAAGCACGGATTATTTATTTAATTTTAGAGGGACACCAGAAAGATGGTTGGTTTCTGGAATATATATTCAATTTGGGAACATGTTTAGAAATGTTAGTATCCTATAAAGCGTTTTGTATTTCTAACAGTATGAATAATCTTTACAAGCCCAATATATGTATATTTTTTAAATTCGAACACATTTCGAAAAGACTTAAGTTTCGCCATTTTATCACTGGAAGTACATGTATTTTTTAAATTACTTTTAACACATATTTCGATTTTAAACCTCGTATATTGTGCATGTTTAATAAATGTCGATTCCCCATCTTTTGTCCCCCTTATTTTTTGTATTACCATTATGTTGAATCCATTGGTGCATTCTGATAGTCATCGATTTGAATATCAAATATGGAAGGCCAAGTTTTAGCATGAAATTTCATTTTGAGCATAAAAGCGCGAATTTCACAACTAAATCCATAAGTTAGGTCACGCATTTCATAGCGCTTTTGTGCTTTTGTAGGACACGAGGTTTGAAAAAAAAAAAAAAAATGCCATGGTTTCGCCCTGCTATAAAATGATATTTTAGTCATAGTTTGGAAATACGCTTGCAAGCTGTTGCAACAAAATGGATTTTTCATCTCACACCTGCTAAATATGCTCCACATTTTCTATCATTTCGCCATCTGCATTATAATGGTATGGTTTTTTAGTAATAGTTCGGATCGAATCTGTAATTTATCGGCAGTCAAGTTTTCCTGAAATAATTTTAAGCCAAAGTAGGGTTAACTGATGTTCATTCTTTGTCATGAACAAATTTAGGAAAAATCGTATTGTCTTTATGTAAGACTTTACATAAGATAATAGATTGCTTATGCATACTGGGTGTCACTGTTCACCATTGTTTCAAATATTACGTGTCCTCCAGAATATCGAAATTATGTTTGCTTATATATATATGCCATATTAGTCGTTATACGTTTATTCTCCATATATGGTATTTCTGAACACATGCTGTATATGTAATTGGAAACTCACTTAATATGGACTTTACAGAAATTTTACATATTATGTACAGTATATGAATATAATATAACTTACACGTGTATTTTCATGAATTGTCATACAATATCAACATTATATATACATCTCCAAATGTATATATTCGGATATGTGTACATAATACTTTTTCCATCCGGCTTTGTATAATGGGATTTTTGGACATCCTGTATTTCAGCCTGTTATAGTTTTGTGATTGAATTCCCATGCTTTGCACCTCCTTAAAATATTTGGCAACGAATTTTGGTGAAATGATTAATGCAGTTTGTAATGGGGGACCCGATGATTCAAGTGACCAGTTTACTAACGAGAAAATGCGTTGACCAACCTATACTTGATGGCGCCATAGTTATATTAATTGACCCACAACTTGTTATAATTTTTGTGATGGGCGTAGCTTCCTAGCCTTCATTTCCCAATATTTTAAAATATCTTTTTTTTACTTGTTCCTCTTCGCTAGGACATATCAGATGAAATTTTGGAGTAAAAATAATAAATTGTCAGTCAGGTCATGAGCAATTATTATTGTTGTTGTTTACCTAAGGGAAACTTAAATACTGTCGTAAATTCAGGCAGTTCGCAGTTATTTTAAGTGAGATTCAATTAATTATTCATGTAGGTTTTTTTTTAGCTCATGTCAATTTATAAATGATTAAAAACGTAAGATTTTATGATTGCGGCTGTCCATGGCCGTCTTGTGTTTTTAATATTTTTTTAATTATAATACCCTCCCGATGCGGGTTGATGTATTACGCATGGCAATTTAATGAGCTGTTATAAATAATCTTTGATTACCAATTAAACGAGTCAATCAGTTATGCAGGATTTTAATTATATATTACAGCTCGTGAGCTTGAAGCAAATCCACATGGGTATTGTGGGATGTTTAATACGCGATTTTGAAAACAAAATACAGAAACATTTAAGATGGATAACATTTTCATTTCCGAAACTTCTGATTCAGACAGTGATTTTAAGTAATAATTTCTATCAGTTTTATAAAGTTCTTTATAAGAATTGATTCCAGGCGGAAACGCTGATTTGAACGGGTGTTATTTGGAAAAAATCAGCTGTGCGCGTGCGCACATTCACATCCGCCGAAATTAGCGTTTCCGGCTGGAGCTTATAGTGCATCTCACGAGAGGGAGGATATTATTGGTATGAATGTGCTGATATACACCTTTATTTGAAATTAAACACTTCGATTAACAATGTTCACTTTCAATTTTTGTAACTGCAGTTACATTTCAAACGTATTGTTTATCCATGTAGTTGTATTAATTCGAATGTAAGTTTCTTTTTTGTTATTGTTATTTTGTATCCATTTAGATGTTTTTTGTTTTTTTTAGAAATCGATCACCTATATATTGGCATCTACCCACTTAGGTGATAATCGTGCAAGACTTGAGTTTCAATTTTTTTAAATGACCAGTGTTCATAAACGTGTACGTGTTGGGTAGCCAAGCAGTTTGGGTGGAGTGCCTATAATGCATGTTCGGGAATAGTGGTATTGGTTAGGGAGACATTGGCAAACACCTGTCTGAGGTTATGTTTTTCTGTTATAATAATTTGCTCGAATTTTAAACAGACAGCCCTTCGTCCTATGTGGACGATCCATCATAGGTAGAAAATGGAGCAAAACATGGATGATGTCAAGAGTTACAACTAACTTCAATTAGAGAAACACAGGTGTGAGGAAAGCCAAAAATCAATCTTAGCTGCCCACTCTCACAGGTTTTTCACTGCGCTCAACTCGTTTTTTTTTTTAAATGTGCCTTAAGCCATATACGTGTACTAGAGCATCTGTAGTGAAAATCTTATCGAATTTGGTAATCGCGGCTGAATTTAATTATACACGTATGGTGTAATGATCATGTAATTATTTTCTATTGCCGTGTCAGACGATTGGGAACTAAGACGGAATTAGCATTAACTTTGTAAATTTCATCGAAATGGCTTCCAGAGTAGTTTCGAGGAATGTTATTTGTGAACAGGAAATGCTGCGATACAAATCGTGGAAGCAGATATAATTTTCTTAGAAAATTATTCTTTCGTAGTTTGTGGAAGTGTTTGGATTGTATAAACGAACTGTATCCTAACTGAATTTGAATAATCTTCTATAAAAAAATGTTAAAAAATTATTTTTTTTTACAAATTTCCTGGAAAAATGTTCTGACTTTTTGGAAAAAATATTGTGGTAATTGCTCTTGAGTGGGATCCTTGAAAATGTAAGGGAAGAGCCTTAAAATCCTTGAAATATGCTTGACATTTTGTACAGCAAATTTACTGAACATCGTTGGATTGTGTATATCTTTATTTGCATAACAGGATACATTATTCAATTTTACAAACACTTATTGCCCAACATTCATCACAGATATTCTTGATCTAATTTATTAAAACATTTCATATGCCATTAAGCGTGTTGTACATGTGAAGTTGTTATTCCTTAGATTTTAATTTATTGCCTTCTTTCAGAACACTGTCTTGAGTCATGGGACAGTCTAGAAATGCTGAAATACATCTCGTTAAAACATAAATCTTTGTAGTGCTAAAAGAATTATGTCTAAAACTATACGGCGATAGTGTTTATGTTTCACTTACTTCAGGGTATTTACTGGCCAATACGGCGCTCCAGTAAGAGACACTGACTAACGTTGTCATTTTTTATTAATGAAAGGAAGCCTGTTCCATTATAGAATCAAATATACAAAGTTGAATTTGTTATTGTATACATAATACCTCTCAAACTGATCCAAAAACAATAAAATATGTTAGAATTCTTAAATCTATATTCTCCAGATTATTAAAACGAAAACATGGCTAGAATTCAAACTTATTTATTATCTTCCCGGAAATTCTAAGGTTATATAAGTAGAAACAACTAACCAAATACACTGTATGTAAAATATGGGAAGTCATTATATTATTGCAGGAGACAATGAGTCACTGCACGATATATCCACATAGTAAAATGATAATGAAATGCAACCTGTGACTTTTGATATTACGAGATAGGCGCCGTTTATTCTCCGTGTTGCTATTATTATATATTTTTGGGTGCTTTATTATACCAGTGAAAATCCGGTGTCATTTTACTGCATTGTATTCAAAACGTATTTGCCGTTCCTCAACTTTTCGCACCTGCATTTCCATTATCATTGGTCCAACAGGGAGTGAGTTCACGCTTTAAAAAAGGTGGCAAAACGGGGTTTCAGTGACCCGGGTCAGGGTTAAACCCCACGACACCCGCCATATCTGATGACACCGTACAGAGTTATTGAACTGTGAACGCGGGGGTGTTTAGGGGTTCAGAATGGCACATTTTGTAGGAGTCATCGGCAGAATTGTGCGTTTTCTATGCTCTTTCTCGATACAAGTCCAAGATTTCAACTCCATTATGTTCTTTTATAGGCAAATACAGATCCAGTACATGTTCTAATAATTAAAAACACTACTTGTAATCCAAAACACATTTCAAGGGATTTGAAGTTTTGTAATGATGTTAAGTAGTGAAATAGGAGAATATCACAGTTGGGATAGTCGACCCAGGTTCAGGTATGAGTGCTCTATATAGACATATAAACGTATATGAACAAGTTTTCCAGAAACATGTTTTGTACGCTTCTTTCACATCGAAACTGGTTTATTTTAACGAATTGTAGAAAATGTGACTTATATTCCGCCTACAGGATTTTTTATTTCGCCCTTCTCCCCACTTTGATGCAAAAAATCGCCATTATTTCATCCTGAATTAAAAACGCAACATTATCATAATTGGCCTACATTTTACCGATAGCATATAAACAAGATAAAATATGTTGTACCCATGCGTGGAAGCAAGTTTGGACTGCATGTTTTAAATTACTTACTCACTTTTGGAAATAATCTTATGACATAATACACATTGTAATATACTGTCTTCACATAAAAAAATAAAAAAACAAAAAACGATACACTCAATTTTGATTTAAAAAATAAATACAAATTCTGTAACTTTGGTATAAAAATATACACAAAATATTTTTTTTTAAATGGTAAATAATAAATATAAAATAAGTAGGCTACACTATACATATATGTATGCACATGTGTCCATACAGTGAACACCTTTTACTTTGAATATCCATCATCAAATGGAATCCAATGGAAATCCATGGAAATCTCCATTAATAAAAAATTTCCCTCACCTGAATTTTATGAAAGAAGAAAAAAAAAAAAATTGCACATTTTTCTGTACAATGCTATTGTGTAAAAACCTAATATGCCAATTGCAAAATTTGCTGAATTGCTGAAATGTTGTTGAATTTGTTAGCGCACTAGTGCCAATGTTAAGATGTGCTAGTTTTTGTATAGACTAACAACACACAAATTTGGATCAGCTAAAAAGTATGTACTTAAGGAAGTGTGGGTACAAAACAAGGCTCAGATTAGGAAATGATACCAGAGTTGGCGCCTACGCTAATTTCGAACGCCTTGCCACGGTCCTTAATAATAGTTTATTATGTATCAAGATAGCCCTCATTTAAATGAACACACTGAATAGAGCGTATCCTTAACAAAATCAGATTAAGGTGTTTCAACCCCCTCACCTCAACGCTAAAAATACCAGTGTGGCGAGTGGCTGACAATTCGTAATTCTTTCCTGACTTAGGCCTATCTGCCATCATCGCAAATGTAAACTATAAAATTATGAGTCTTCTTTTATCTTCAATGCAATCTTTGTTAATGCAGCTTTTTTTTATACAGACCTGCGCTATTTTTTATTTTTATTTTTTTGTCATTTGGCACGTGTCACCCGACGAAATGTCGCCATGTTTAAAATAAAAATATACTGTCTGCGATGACATGTATAAACAAATGAACCCTAAAAAAAAACAAAAAAAATATATATTCCTAGAAAATGCATCGTCGTATAGCAAATTTATTCATATCATTCACATGGCCATCGAGGATTGCTTATAAATATTGCAACGGTTTTCATTGGTCCTTGCATGGACATAATAGAAACCAGTTCGGTCTTATAGCCTATTTTTAGCTATTTTCTTAGATATAATAATTTAGATCATGCATAAATTGACTATAAATGACGTCCTTTATTCGGTCGTAGGCCTATTTATCAATTCGGTGACCATGTTTATGCGAAAACAACGCCCGAAATATTAGCCTAGTTTTTTACATTCATATTTCATCCGTTTTAACTACTATTTTGTTCTGTTTATTCCAAAAAACATTGTTTGTTGTTTTATTTTAATTTATCTGTCTAATTACGATTTAAATAATTTTCTGTTTAACAAGAAATTGGGCTTTTATTGCTTTTTTTTCAGCTTAGCCATAAATTCGTGCTTATTGTAAGTTTGTAAATTAGCCCACGCAGTCACACATGATACTTTCATGCATTGTTAGTTGATGGATAATAATATATCTTTTTGGGCAAAATTTACTTTCAATAGTTTTTTCATTACCTACTATTCTTCGTGCTCCGAATTCCATGTTTTTAATTTATTTTATCTAGGTATTTCAATATTTATCAATATATTTTACTGCTGAATAAAACATGTCTGAACAGTAGTATTTATTTAAAAGTTAGATGATCCTTTCTATAGAAATGAAGCATTCCGAATTATAAATTTCAATTTACTGCATGTAAAAAATGTCATCAATGTAATTAAATGTTTTTTTATTTTTAATTAGATCTGGAGAAGGAAATCCACATAGCCTGATATTCAGCCAGTATTCAAGGTTTGTATGTCATTTGAAATAATATAATTATAGCCGATTACATCAAATTAGCTTATTGTGGTTAATGATACTTTAATAATCAAATAAAATGGTTATATATACTTAACGAGCAGTTAACTGAAATTGCTACACCAAAGTAGTTGTGACTAGTTCTATTCAGAGAGAAATTGAAAATGTTATGTCGATTTTTGGGTAGTGTATTAAGCGCAATTCAGTGCACTGATAGCTGTTGTTATGCGGTATATGAATAATCAATATTTCTCGGTTATTAACCTTGTTTCACCGATGTTTTCGTGGAAAACTCTCGTCTTCTTTAAATATGAAACTAATAAGAGATTATAAGCATATCTGCCGGGCATGCGTATTTTTGAAACGAGTTTATAAATTATAGATTTCAAATTTATGACAACAAATTTCAATCTTCCTTAAGAGTTTTAAAAACATAATTCTGCAGCTAAAAATTAGCTGATATAGGAAATATGTTATATAACTGCGCTCTATTGAAAAGTGATCGCTGTTGATCAGAACTCAACATAGATGGCGCTGGCAATGCTATTCAGTATGACACCATAGTGTTAATGTTCTGCATTACCGTTAGCAAGAACGAACATCGGTCTTTGCCTACTTTTTTTTCATCTATGGTGGGAATTAAAATTCTCGTCACTTTTTCAAGAAAGATTAAGAGACTGTAGTCCATTTATCTGTTTGCTGCTGGACTGCAACTTATTTCTTCTTGAAAAAATGGTGAATGTGGCATCGTGGACATCACCAAAAAATCATTAACACTTGGTATTCGCCGTGCAAGTGTTCTCACTTGCTATTTTCTCCGTTAGACGTCTTTTCACTTCTTCATCCCCCTGTTTTATTTCCCCTTTCCAATCTCTCTCTTTCCGTATATTTTCTTTATGTATCGCTTTTGTAGTGAGACCTAGTGGCCACATTAACTCTTAATGCAACCATTGTGCACACGTACTACTCTCGATGTGCTCGGAATATAAGACCAGTCAACAAAAAACTTAACGTGGACATTGGTCAAACCGTCTTTCATCATCCGTTATAAATTCCCTTTTAAGATGTCAACGATCGCAGCGCCCCTTCTTTCTTCACTTTTTCAACTTATCAGCATACTTTTGTCCCCCATATATAATTCAAAATCAACGTGTGTTCAGAATATTTTCTGAATCCACACTGTCTCGAAAATGATTTGAGCCTTATATAAATGGATCGAATATCTAATGATCATGGCGACATGTTACAAATACGTTTATTATAAGGTCTATTTTTAAATATGTTCAAATAATGTCACAGTTGGTTGATGTTTTTAAATAAACATTAAAAAAGTAAATTATTTTTACCCTTAGAAGAAAATCAGACCAAATACATGTAATTTAAGTAATAAACGTCACCTGTTTAGAATTAGATTTCACATTTTAATATTGGTAAAATACAAGTGATAACATTATTATTACTTGAAACATTGAGAGATGCTCATGTTTTAACAATTGAATATATTTGAATTTGTTTTAAGTTATAAATATGATATTTTCCCCGGTATTTTTGAAAGGACATACATTTTAAAATAAGCTTATTTCTTACCGTTAACTTAACGAATAGATGTTATGAATTATTTACGTGTCTACTTTCTATTTAAACCTATCTATACTAATTATAACTTTATTTGAATCTGTATAATGATAGTTAGAAGAACGGAAATTGGGTAAAGCAATATTGTGAGTTATTTCCACGTTTGAAAATTTTCTACAAAATATAAATGGTATTTTTTATATTTTTATAGTCAAATGTATACACTAGAAGAAATGTGTCCCCAGTCCTAAATGTACTTGAATTTTTAAAACCTTGGGGAAAGTCTGGAATTACGACTAAATTTGTGTTAAACACTAATTTTATGAGGGAATTTCCCTTCGAGGTCAGGAAATTTCCGTTCATCAGAAAAATTTCCATAACATTTTCTGGACACCCTACTATTAAAAAAAATGAAGGACGTCTATAAGGGGGTTATGGGTAAAATGGACAGCATTTGGACAAGGGGTGGGAGGAGGGTTGATTCTTGAAGGAGTTTCGGGGACGTCCATTTTAAATGGCCCCTTATCATGACAAGGCATACACACTTTTATGAGCGCCTTAGATCAAGAGTGTAAGTAGGTACTCAGCTACTTTTTTCATGTACACGCATACATTATAAGTATACTTCATCTAGTAAACTAAATTGTCACAGTTGCTCCTGTTCATAATCCGTGTTTCGTTTTTCACATGCCTTGACCTCTCCCATTTATGACAAGTCGCAAGATTTAGATTGTATTTTTTTCATCTTCATTCGATGGTAATCGTCCAAATCTTAAAGTGGGTATCTGACGATTAGTATAAAGGTGACGCCCTGAAATAAAATAACGCTTTTGGTAATTTGGCCAAGTTAGCTGAGTTTCATGTTCGATCAACGTTGACACGTCTTCGTGCAACGGCGCTCCGCTTTGGGGGTTTGATGCGCATTTTGAGTATGGGCAACACGCGATAGAAACGTCGTCGGAATAACGAACTTTGACAAGGATTGATGGCCTCCATTATAAGACGACGGCTGCTTTCTGTCACTATTTGCATAAGAATGTTTACCACGCTAGCTCGTTGTTCTAAGCCTGTTCACTCTCTCTCTCTCCATACTTAATCGTCCTTCATTCCGACTAGAGGGTCTGCTCAGCTACGTTAAGACCAAACCGATAATTACAACTCCATGGCGTGTAATGGTCCAGGTAAATGCTAATTGAGTGCGTGGGGATTGAAATTAATCATTAAGTGTATACTACACTACACGTACTATATCGATAGCATCGGCGTGGTGGAGGGATATATATATATATATATGTACTTATGTGTAAAACCTGATAAAGACAAGATCTGTCTTAGCAGCTTGTATCGCCAGAAACCAGTAAGAAATTACGTGGAAATACTTAACGTGGTCACGGAGTGGATTTCATATTAGCTGAAAACCGGTTTGGATAAAATTTATGGCGAATGTTCATGACATGGCAGGCGATTCTACCCATGGTTTTCATATTGGCTGAATTGGTTTCGTCACCACTATTTTCTACCATTTAATTCATGGAAATATCTAGACATGTCTGGATTTAGCTTGTAAACACGTACAGCATGTACTATTCATAGCTTAATTGGTCAAAGTTTCACAGGTGAGAAATTTATATTTGTGCTTTCATTAGTATATCAGAAATTTCAGCATGAGTACAAAGTATGGCATTTCCCCCCTTTTTCTCCCCGTCCCCCCCCCCCACATCAAATTGAAAATTGTGATTAACCATGTTTTCAAGGTCTTTCACACAATAAGTACTTACAGGATGCAAAATAGACATATGGTTTGATTTTTTAAGTTGTAGAGAAGGAGGTGAAATAGTTGTGTACCAATAAATTGCGCACCTCATGGTTCCTATATGCTCCCCTTATCACAATTTTCAATTTTGCCCCCATTAAGGGGGATTACAACCCTATCCCTTAATTTCAATGGGAAAATTTGCAAACACACTCACAGTCAAACAGAAAAAAGATAAAAACAATAATTAAACAATAAAAATTGTTTAAAATAGCTTTATAAATCAGCAAGGTACTCATCGTGTCATTTTTCACGTTAAAATAGTAGATTTTTTAAAATTAATTATTATTTAAATTTTTGCACTCACAAGTTGCATGCCTATCTCATGCTGCCACCTGCTAGCAGCGTGTGCAAAATAATGGATATTTTTCAAACTTGTATATTAATTTTTAAAAATCTACCATTTCAAAGTGAAAAGCAACAATATGAGGCCCTTGCTGATCCATCAAGCCACCCAAAACAATTCTCACCCTCACCCAAACCTCCCTCATTCAACTGTGAGTATCTTCTCAAACCCGACCTATTGAAAAGGATAGGGTTGTGATCCCTCTTAAGGAAATTTGGGGGGAACAAACTTTTTACTCATGCTGTATACTCGTACACTATGACATCCTTGTCTGTAAATGATAGTGTACATTTATTTCGAATGTACTGTATGCACAATATTAATAATTGTGAGCGTTGAATTTGTTCCACATTTTGGGACATACATGGAGATTATCATATGTATATATGGGACTTAATATGACATTTAGAATAGTTGTATACATAATTCGTATATACGTATATTCAAGCACCCACACTGGCAAATGCACAGACAGAGAGCAATAAAAACTCTCAAAATGTTCAAAATACATTTCGTAATACATGAAAACGTAGCGATGAATTCAATTTTTGTGTTTTAAAAGATTAAGATCAATTTGAAATAAGTTTAATAAATAAATCTAACGTTTGTTATGTTGAACGCGCATAGACACATACTGTTGTAGTTCTTAGATTTTATTTTCTATTTGCCAAGAAGCTTAAACGGTGTTTATAGTGCGGAAATTACGTTCCCGCCTTTGGAGCCCCAAACAAATAAATTTCGGTGTTGTTGAGCGGTTCTGGCACGATGACAATTTGGTGACAATGATGACAATTTCGGCCTTTCTTCCGTTTCCGCTTGTGTTTACGTTAAAAGGACGAACTATTCCGTTTGATCTTTGCAAAAATGCGGAAAATGAAGACTATAAATACGATAAAATATTTGCTTTAATTATTGCCAATGATGTCCCCTAGGGGGAGATAAACGGATGATCCAATTGGACGACCTAGTTTTTTCGAAAATTGTCGCCAGCAGGTGGGACAGTGGCAGTGATAGGTGAACCCGGAGATGCTGTTTGGGACTCGTAAACTATTTCCGAGTTTGGCACCGTTTAAAAGATATAGTGTATTTTGATTTGTCATTTGTAGGGCTACTGGATATAGAATTTGTTTTCAAAATTTCAGCGCTTTTCTGCTAAATGGGTCAATGATTTTTCGGCTTTGATTCGCTATGCTTCTTTGAATCCGAATACACGGGTATGACGGCCTTTATGATTTTTTCGTATACGGAAATGGGAGCGGGCTAACCCATGATTAATGAAATCTCAACATTTGGAAAAGACAAATTTGAGGACACTAGGGTTTGAAATGTTTTTTAGAGAGATATAAACAAAAATAGGTTTGGGGTAATTTTTATTTTGGTTAAGTTTTTGGTAGTTTTCAGTACTACCGTAACGCACATCAAAATTGCTAGTCATTTTTCAAATGTTTTCATGTTTAAATTGCATCAAATTTTGAATTTAATTTCTAAGTTAATCCGGTTCCATAAAATCTGGGTGGGAACATTATTTAGGGCCATTTTATGTCCCATTTATGGTAGTCTCCTTATACAGGATATGTGAAAATATTTATGGTCATATGGCCATAACAGAAGTAGAAATACAGCATATGGACACAATTGTCATAACGATGTATGTGGGTATATTCTGGACTAGAATTTCTGGTCCAATTTCTAGCTAACATACTCATATGCAGTGTATGTCCAATTTTTCATGTCCATTTTTGGAATTTCCTAAATACTGTATTATGTAAATCCATTTATGTGCCATATATAATTTTTCCTCTTGGAGGTTTAAAATTACAGAGAATCTCAAATTATTTAATCTAGAATTTCACGAATTTTTCTGAAATATTTCGATCTATTTTTTTTTACTTATCAGCCCATTTTTCCTTGTTTATCAACACTACGTTGATTTCTAAAAAGTCAAATTCTGTATATATATTATTTTCGTGAAATACGATTATACTTAAATCGACATTACTACAGTTTGTCGTCTGAATTTATGATCCTTTTTGCAAAAGGGGAAATATTTTGAGGGAGTCTGAAAAGCCTTTTTTTTTCAGCATACATTTTTTTAGGGTGACTGTTCCCTATAACGTTACTATGTTATGGTTTTCTGACTGCTAACTCCAAGTGACATAGACCTACTTTTCACTTACCATACATTACCAGATTATAAATACGGAATTGCGTAGATGTCATTCTTTACGACTTGAAAGCTTCCTGTGTCCGCCTTACTGTAGCGCTTTTTCAAACTACAAATAGAATCCCTGTACCGTTAAACTTTGTCACAAATAAAAATAACGATTTTTGTGTAAATTATTCACAGCCTAAGATGCTATCGAAAACAAGCGCTCTCGAGACGTGAAATTTTATGTATACTCCTAAAAAATCTTTTTGGCGACAATGTATAAATATTTGGGTTAGGCACGGATCTTATATTTCTAGTCCATTGGAGGGTCAGTTCAATAAAGTGGAATTTAGGAATTTTGATACCGGATATATAAATGCAGTAACTTAGGTGCTAAATCATGGCTCTGATCTAGTGCCTGATTTTTGTTTACGTGTTTATGATAAATACAGACTGAATCTAATTATTTTTAAAGGTATATATAGCTAGGAATAAAAGAACCCACGGTATCCGATATCGATATATGGGATTCTAAACAAACGCTCTTCCATAAATAATACCGACACCAAGAAATGAGATATGAAATAGTTTATTTGTGAATCACAAGATGTGTATAGTAGGACCTGTCTAAATGCATACGCTTGGGACCAGTGAGAAATATGCTTTTAGACAGGTTCATTTATATACAAGGGTCCCAAGTTGGGGAACCGGAATATCTTATGCTTTTAAAGGGGTTATTCATTTACACAGGATGCATTTAGACAGGTTCTACTGTATAGCGTTTTAAATGTTACAAATTTTACACAATGTATACAAAATATCCTCTATAACAATAGCAAGTTAGGGGCAAACACTGCGAACATTGGAACAATGCAGTGTACCAAACTACAGGGTGAATCGCTTGTTTAGATATTATCAGTAGAACTTGTCTAAATGCATATTGTGCAAATGAATAACCTCTCTAAAAGCATAAAATGTTTCGGTTCCAACTTGGGACCCGTGTATATAAATGAACATGTCTAAAATCATATTTGTCATCCCCCGCCTAACTGACACTTAGTATAAAAATAAAGGTTTTTAAATCTTGTAATCTTTTAACACCTATTATTTAAAAGATACGGGATTTTTAAATAATGTTATGAATTTTGCGAAAATAATATTTCTATGAAAAATATAGAGCTTTAAGACAAGTACAGAGACGATGAGTATACGGTGTATCAAATGTTCAAACAATATTTAAGACCTTTTATTGATGTTTTTAACCAAAAACTGCGAGGATTTTTTAGATATTGTTAAGAAAATCACTAAACCTATTAGCCATCCTTCCCCTTTAGTGTCCATTCTTTTTGACATGGTGTTCTTTCCAGACGGATTTCTGAATAGTTGCATTGTTTTAACGGATATGAGCGTTTGTTAACGCAATGCGCTCATGTTTGACCATAAAAATACTATTTTTGCGAATTTTGTCAGTGCATTTCCTTCCTACTGTAATTTTATTGAGGTTTTCGAACTTTCGGGTCGAGATCATGAAAGAAAATATCAAGTCTCTTATCCATTTCCCATATACAAAATTAAAATGTTTCAATTTTTTTTTTGTGCATAAATTATTACACGCTATATTCAGCACTTATTAATATAAAAAAGTTTTCAAAGTTAAATGCTAATCTTAATAGATACTTATGCCAGCTTCCCATCATAAGGTTCTACAATTTGAAACATATGTGTATTAGGTGAATATTAAAGATAAGATTTTAATTAAATTTGACAATTTATGAACATGTCGAAATTTTTATCTAAAGTATATGCATTTAATATGGAGCATCTGTTAAAGAAATTATGATAAGTACCAACATTTGCTACGAAAGTTTTATACTAATTTCCAGAATAAAGTACCATAATTCCTAAAAAAACAAATTAATGAGATTAGTCTTTGGCTATGCAAAAATAACCGATTTTAAATACACATGTCCCTATGACGCTTCATATCACCCTTCATGGTGGCGCCACCTATGTACGCGACTTTTAACAGCAATTCTAAGCATAAAAATTGAGCATGGAAAAATTAAAGCATTATGGTCTAAATTAGGCGAATTTAAATTAATGTTAATTTGATCGATGAAAATTGATTCCTAATTAACGCGGTACATAAATTAATGGCGACGTGCATAAGAGGAAATAAAATTTCCTTAACGTCTCCAACCATGTTAAGTAACATATGGCATATGCGTTGAAATGAACTTAATAGTAATTAGCAATGCAATTTGTAATTTGATTTATAAGCTCTGCTTTCGTTCAAGTCTTGCCTCTGGTTGAAAATCATCGTCAAAGCAAATTCTCCCAGCTTTTACTCGTAAAAAAAAGGGGCGAGTTTGCGCAATTTGTTCATTCTTAATTGAATTAACCCGCATTTATGTCGTTTTCACTTAGTTAATACATCACATACTTTTTCTTGGTCTTTTAGTGTTTTATTTAAAATTGAACTCATTACGAGGTGCATGTGTACAGTATCTGCGCCCGCACATACGCCACAGATATACATAAATATAATACAGAGTTGAGCATATATACTGTATACAAAGTTTTATATGTACGTGTATGTGGTTACATCAGGCATATTGTTGCAGTTGTGGAAACTGCATGAGTATGTTGTATATTTGTAAATGATTATTCACATGGAAAAATTAAACAGTGGAACCTCGCGTTTCGAACGTCTCTGTCTACGAACAAATCGGTCTACGAACACAATTTGTTGTTTCGCTTCACGAACGATGCTTCAGTTCACGAACACATTTTTGTGGACCACCGATCAAAGGTCCGAGTTTCTGCAATTATTTTAATAGTTCCAGCAGAACATCTTTGTTACGGATAAGTTTTACTAAATACAAGAACCATCAAAATGTGTTATAATTTCCAAGTATTTAAATTAAAATCGATATTGATTTCAAGTATATAACCTATATTTCAAATATGGCAAAAGTCGTCTCTTGTTTTATCCACGTCAATTGCAGATGCAATGGATGCCAATCCATTGATCCATATAATTAACAACAGAATAGAGTATATGATAATACAAATTTTCCTAATGAAAACAATGTTTGTTAAAGTAAATTTTTTAAACAGAATATGCGAATGAACTTGATTCGCAGCAACGTCAGCATGACGACACCACGTGGGTGTCTTTATTTCCTATAATGTTGGAAATCATGGATGTATATATTACACTGCTTTCTTCTAATGTTACTGTTATATTTACTTCCATTATGTATTATTTCCACACATAAGCCATAACATGTTTATAAAATTGTCAAGGAACTTTTCGGTTCACGAATAGGGTCAAGGAACGGATTTAGTTCGTAAACCGAGGCTCCACTGTATATGGGAATCCGAAAGTGGACATGTACAGGCATATAGACATATATGCCAAGTTAGTCTATAATTTACCATAAATGTGACTACATGACCTCATGGACATGAATGTTTTCAGCCATACTGTATTAGGAGAATGTCATATATATTGCCATAAATGGCATTTATGTGGGCTATTTATGTTTCATCTATGCAAAACAACATGTTTTTACCTAAATGTAAATATGTGATCATGTAAATTATATACATGCGAACTTTTTACGTCATTTTTATTACATTCTTTATGAATTTATTTTTATTTTTTTAAAGAAATAAGTATAAATAATGTTAGTACATGTAATGTAGACATGTTTAGTTGTTGATTTAATAAATGAAATTACAAATATGCTTCATTATAGCCATAAACCAGATATACTGCATGCTACTGCATTGTGGATTTTTATAAAAATGAAACATTGTAAGCATTTTTGGGTGGTGAAAGGTGTTGAGCTTTTTATGAGCAGGGTTAATATTTAAAATTCTTTTGATAACATCATTATTCGCCATTATATTCTTTAGGCCTTGAGTAGTTCTGCCCTTGCACGCTTAAGTTCCGCCTATGCCAGGCAAAAAATAAATAATAAAAAATGAGAAAATTTAACCCGAGATCCCCTCTGGGATAACGCGAAATTAATATCGCTATTAAAGCTTTGGGGGTCATCGTGATAAAAAAATACAGTTCAAGCTAGTTGAAATGCTCTAGCTCTTATGTATAAAAATGGTTGCGTATTTTAGGGCAGAACCACCCAAGCCTCTTATCTTGATAATCTCTTCTTTGTATAACTAGGACATGTGTGAGATTACTTTCTTGTAAAATGTCTGCATAGTTTGACTTTATAAATGCATGCTATTCCAAATATTAGGTTTAAAAAAATGTCAAAAATTATATAATACTCGAAGCTAGTAATTTTAATTGACAAGTTGATAACATACTATTTATCACATTTAAATTTTTAGCCATTTTTAACCATTTTACAGAATACGATTACTCCCAAAATTTAATTTAATGCCAAATATATGGTCAACTGCATTGAATTCAGCGTTTAAATTAACGTTCGTAATTAGTCGCTTTATTCACTCGTAGGATGGCGCTACGATCAAAATTTCCCAAATTACGATATCTATTCATCCATTTGTAAGAACAAGGAGACCTTTAAACATCTGAACGAAAATTTCTTTATGATATAAATATCACTTAAAAACTTACAAATTCGAAATAAACTCTGTAGTTGATGTAGTTGTTGGTGTTGCGTTTGTTTCCCCTTACCTTTGATAAAAACAAAAATTTGTTCAATTCAATGTTTAACAAGGTTTCTTTAACCACAAAACAAGTTCATCCCACTGGTAGTAAAATGCAGCGTGACATCGGTGATATACTGTAACAGCCATTTTTGTTCTTTACCGATCCTTTCGATGTAATCCAAGTCGTGAAACACAATCTTTATCGTTATCTACCAATTCGTGATGCTGTGTGTAAGATACATTACCCTCTTGTGATATAATAATGCCCACCTGAATCGTACAGCTGGTTTTGGTACAGTTAATCAACTGGTTTTATTAGGTTGCCTACTGCGCAACCTAATTTGCTGGGTTTGTCTGAATTATGCAAGATTGCTCGTAAATACTTCAGATTTCTTTCCACAGCTTTTCTCCTCCAGCTTAGTTTTTTTTATATATTATTTTTCGTTCGTGTTTACAATGTCAGCAATCAGCGTTTTTTATTCGGGTAATTTCACCTATGGGCCACTCTCTAAGAAAACGATGGAATAAATCTTGTTTTAATAGCGAGTCTTGAAAGAAAATGAAGCTAGTTTTGGAGGGCTTCAGCGAGGGCGTGTCCCATTTTAAAAGGTTTTTTGTTTTTTCTTCTTGCAATCGGGTGAATTTAATAGAGCAACTTTGACAAACTAAAAAATTGCCTTATTTAAGTTATTTTTGATACGTAAACGGATAATTACAGGCGAATACAACGAATTTTAATAATATATCTTGTGGTCATGTATTTGCGACGCTGCTTCCACATCCTCCTCATTGCTTTTGAGGAATTTTTCCACAGATGGCGCTTTTTGAATTTCAAGTTACTTTCTATTAAGCTTTAGGGCATCACCAAAACTATGAATGCGAAGGAATGTGATGAATATTCTATGAGATCAATTTTAAGATCAATTTTAAGAAAAAACTAGAGAGGCTTGTGGGTGGATTGCCATGGATTTTTATCGTAAAAACTTTTAAAATAGAACAGTGTTTTTTTAGACGCAGTTGCGCCCTGGTGGGAGAATTATATAGGGTCAATAAGGCGTTTTATATTATACTTGCAATACAATTTATACACCCGGATATTCTTAAAGTTGTTGAAGAATTTATGGAATTCATCGCATGTAGCTTGGAGAGTTTTTGGTGAATTTTGTATCATTGAAGTTTACATAGAAAATGTGAAATATGAAAGTATAGAAACTTGTATAAAGCCTTTATACTGAATATGTCTAAAAGCGGGGAGTTCAGCATTTATTATCGGACATGGTCCAGTCCATGATCCAAAACAATGCATTGTCCATGTGGATTTGTTACGATGGCTATTTTGGCTTTGATCTATTTTCCATGACAGCAAGATTTATTTCCGCCCTCTCTCGGATCGATTGTCAGCAATATTGCTGCTGAAAATCATTTGGCCATTTTTGAAAACCGGTCAATAAATCATATCTAAATATGTGGAGCAGTGCTCCAATTGCGTTCATTTAGCGACGTTTTCAAACATTTTTGACAATCATAAAATTCCGATAATATATTTCATTTTGTAGCGAGTGTGTTTTTGCTGACACGACGCTGTTTTTGATTTATGGTTTATATATCGATTCGTGTCCGATACTGTAGATTCAGTTGCACAAAACTGTTCAAAATTGACAAAATCCCGTTGTGAAGAAGTACGCTAAATCGATTATGGAACATACGGACAAACTCAAAATATTGGAAACTATATATTTAAAAAAAGCGAACTTAAAATGGCTATATTTAGCTTCCACTACTATTCAATCAATAAAATCGAGATTAATTTCTTTGGGTAGACTAGCTAGAATTTTATAAAAATTGAAACATAATTAACAATTATTTCAGTGTTCGACACAGCATTTATTCCTCAAATTTGTATAGGTGATTCTTATATGTTTCTAGGAGATCATCCATCTGTAGAATTTGACAATATTTGTAGGAATTAATAATTAAGTATTTTGCGATGAAATTAGAGAAAACGGAGAATTAAAAGCGGCTTGACTTTAATGAATCTTTTCGTAGTTTGAGATGCAACAGATTTTCTCTCGCCCGCGAGATTCGTTTGAAGAAGAATCGCTAGAGAGGTCATAGCGACATCAAAGGAACAGCACTTGTTTATTTATAAACCTTCAAGTAGAAGCTCATTTTTAGCTAAGAAAATAAATGTCGTACATGTGTTGTTAGTTGTGCTTTGCACCGTTTCGTAAATATTGCAAACGCTGTTTTCGGTGCTTAACGCTCGTCCTGAGGGATGTACCGCATCTTAGGCCTCTTTCTTACCCTGCTTCTTTATGCATCTCCAATTATTACAAGATGAGACACAAAAACTATGGCAAACTTCTAAGTAGACTCCCATTCTAGCTGAAAACCGATTTTTGATAGAATTTATGTAAATCATTATGTGCGCAACGAGCAGCCTTACCTCACCGAATCGACGAAGTCATGAAGCGAGCGCATGCGCACATTTATATGTGCTTCAGTTCTATCCAATTAGGATGAAATTTATTCCTGACTGCAGGAAGATTCATATCAAAACTGAAACTTTTGTATGAACATAGTCCGGATATAGTGTCCTGAATAAAGTGCAATGGACACAAGTTAGGTTAGGTTATAATTTAGATTAGTTAAGGCTAGATTTGGTGTTTTGTGAGCTTTTGTCATGGAACCTTCGCATAAAAACTCTCATCATTGTTAAAGAAATTATGGAAGCTGAATTGAGGAAGGCTTAAGTTTGTCTTTCAGCTGAAGGCAGCAAAGCTTCAACATACATTCAGAATGTATTGGTGAGCAGTCAGAGAATGCGTTGATAGACAGCCAGATAATACATTGGTAGACAGTCAGAGAATGCGTTGGTAGACAGTCAGAGAATGCGTTGGTAGACAGTCAGAGAATGCGTTGGTAGACAGTCAAAGAATGCATTGGTAGACAGTCAAGTCAGATGGTGCGTTGGTAGGCAGTCAGAGAATGCATTGGTAGACAGTCAGTGAATACATTGGTAGACAGTCAGAGAATGCATTGGTAGACAGTCAGAGAATGCGTTGGTAGACAGACAGTGAATGCGTTGGTAGACAGTCAGAGAATGCATTGGTAGACAGTCAGAGAATGCGTTGGTAGACAGCCAGAGAATGCGTTGGTAGACAGTCAGAGAATGCATTGGTAGACAGTCAGGGAATGCGTTGGTAGACAGTCAGGGAATGCATTAGTAGACAGTCAGAGAATGCGTTGGTAGACAATCAGAGAGTGCGTTGGAAGACAGTCAGAGAATGCATTGGTAGACAGTCAGAGAATGCGTTGGTAGACAGCCAGAGAATGCGTTGGTAGACAGTCAGAGAATACATTGGTAGACAGTCAGGGAATGCATTGGAAGACAGTCAGGGAATGCGTTGGTAGACAGTCAGAGAATACGTTGGTAGACATACAGAGAATGCATTTTACTTATACTGGATGTGGTAAAGAATGTGTATGAGGCAACATGTAAAAGACGAGATCTCACGAGAAACGAGAATGGATTTTTTTAAAGAAAAGACTATGATTTTTTTGTTCTGGAATGCAGCATTCAGTTTTTGGATGTTGGATTGTGACAGTTTATTCGACATGGTCGAAATAAGGATGTGAGGAACGAAAGTAAAGTGAAGAGTAATGAGAACATTGTCGTGAGATATCTAAGCAGCTAACCAGGTGGTAATGGACGTTGGCCATGATTTGCCATCTCGATATCTTTGTAACAGGAATGTAAGAATAGAAATTAAGCTCGCATCACACTGCGTACTTTATCGTTATTGCCGTTTTATCGCCGACTGATACCGGTTATTATATCGCCCCACCTCGTGCCGCTTTTATTATTTATCACCCCCGAAAAAAGAGGCGAAGCTTTGCATGGGGCATTTTTCTCATCTTTTTTCCTCGACTCTTCGCAGTTTTGACCTTTTCAGCATTCCTCTGATGCGTGTTATATCCCCATGTGGTGAGACGACAAGTAAAAGTACGTCACCGTGAAGATGACTGCAGAAAAATGCATGGGGTTCACATAGTTGGGAAGTTGTGGAACACAAGGTTCTCTTTGTTGCCTTTTCTTCTTCCTGTTACTCGCATATGACTATGACTACAAAGACATGCTTATTCCTATTTCAACATTCGTGTTTCTGATTTACTCTTGCACGACACGTGACTCACTACAGCATGTACGTGTTAAGAATTACATGTAGTTTTGCTATCTAACATACGATGATATCTAACATGTCTCTTACAAGTTGACAAAACTTCCTCTTATGACAGGATGACCAGGGTATACATACATTTATGTATGTATACGATATGTGTTTAATAAAAAGGTAAAACTCAAAAACTGCTTAGGATGAATAGCCAGAAAAGAGCTTCTTAAGCTTTTTACGAGAAAATTAGTTGACTATTATGAAAAACCGGCTGACCAAGACCCACATCATATGTACACAATCTTATCTTGTCCTTGTTAAGTACCCGTTTTGTTGTAATTATTATTTTTTCTCCATCTCATATCAGAATAATTGGTGTGTAATTACAAGGAAAGTAATACGATAACATCAGATATAGCGATATCACATCTCTTTTTTGTCTCAAGCTCCCCGCAGGCGAAGAAATTAAGAAATGTCCATTTTCGGTTTTTTATTACGTATTTATGTAAATTTATCCGAAATCGATATTTGGTAGGTCCAGAAATGTCCTCCACGCTCGACCAAAACGACCTCGTTTCTAAAGGAGTTTTCTATTTTAGTCTGTAAATTTATTTTTTTAAATTTACCCAAAAGTATATTGTTGATATTTTATCATGTGAATACTATTTGCGAAATGCTTGTGCTCAGGTCAGTGTTGTGAAATATTACAGGATGTCCATAATGGCGAGGAAATACTTTATACCTTCATTGACTCGAGTTGAAGCTCAAGCTCAAATTCAGTGGTTTTTCGTCCCAAGTTTCGCCTCTAGGTTTCCGTTGTTGTCCGAAGCTGTAACGAGGCTTTATCGGAATTTGTTTTCTCCATCATTGATTTTCACAAGCATTGCTATGACAACATGGCGCACATAAAAGTGTCCCTTTTAGCCCGTGATGTGCTCCGAGTACTAATTGAAGGCAAGAAGCAAAAGTGTCGAGTTCACCTTTTTTTTTTTTTTCGTTTTTTTTTCGTTTGGGGAATTGCTATGGGAGTGCGTTTGAAGATGCGGTTACAACACTGGCTTTTATAGACGACTTAACTTTCGTATCCTAGTAATTTCGGGTTGCGAACCGGCAATCAGAAAAGATGCCCTTCAAATGGACGCTTTTCGAGAAAGACTATATACCATTCTGAGAAATTCAACTCAACGTTGATAGACCGAAAAACGAGAAGACTATCTTTTTCAAGATCCATTGGTCAAGCGATAGAAGTAATGGAGCAGAATGACCGATCCGGCTTATTGCCAATAGACATGAGCCTTCCTAAATTTTAAATTTTGTGAGATATTGTCTAAAAGAAAGTCTTTTGATATTTTTGTGCACTTCAAATACTTCTTGGAAATGGACTTTTTGAAAATGGTCCTATAAAACAAATACCTCTAACGGTAAATCTAAGAGCTTTTTTTTTTGCAAATGACCATGATTGTTAAATGTATTTTCTACTAAGTATAGATCCACAATCTGGATGCATATGGATGGAATTTCATATCAGACATGTGACATTTCACATACTTTATTATACATTTATGTGCCATATACAATTTTTCCACCCACTTGCTTATTATTATTATTTTATTTTTTAAATACGTAACATGTTTGTATCAGGGGTTAAATACTGTATGTATTTATCTCACTTGGTCCCTTAAAGGATTGTTATAATGTTTCACTTATACGTTGTGAAACTCTGAAATTACTTGAGATACGTGAGACATACGGAGGCTATGACCTAACCTCGTCAATATTGACACGTGCAAATCCCTCATAAAGTTGACTTTACGAGAGTAATCTTTTATGTTTCGGTGGTAAATGAGTATTGCCAGGTGGACTCGATGTATTTTTCACACAATCTGCGAATCATTGGACAACAAACGTTTCTGTTGCACGAATAAGGCCCTCTTTATTCAGTCAACAAACCTCACTAGGATTATACAAACTCAGGCTGGCTCCTGAAATCCCATTTGAACAGGAAAACACCTGTTTTTTTATGCCAGTATTTGTTGTTTTGTTTTCAACTTGTGTTTTTGGTATGTGTGATTGCCATTCTCGAGTAGCTTTTCACGAAATAAATTGAACACAGACTTCAATTCATTCATTGTTCCGAGAAACATTTTAAAATTGTTATGTCTCTCGGGGTTTGAGGGTGAAGAGCATTTGCTCCGGATCACTAGCCTTGTTTGCCATTCAAGCAAATATAAACTAACAAAAAAAAGAGCATGACATCTCTGAATTCAAAACAAATTCTGAATGTACATACATTAATTTTAGTACAAAGTCTATTCTTTCTGGAAAAAAACACGTATTATAGCTTATGAACTTATGGTCCTAATTTAGTTATACACTGGTACTCAGATGTTTAGATCTATTTATTTGTACTGTGTTTATAAACATTGTAATTCGATAAATGAATTCTGTACTCAACTGTGGACTAGAAAGGCACTCTGTATTTTTGCTTTGTCCGATCTTGGTTTGATGGCGATGGTATATAGAGATTTCCAAATAGAAGGGAATTATAGCAAATGACTGGCTATAAAATAAACTGAGTCCTAACTCACATTGTTATTATATGGTAAAACAAAGCGATATAATCCTGAAATGCTGAAATAAAGGCTAATATGGTCTGTCTGCCCGTAAGTTATGATTGTATGTTTGTCCGCTCAAAATAGAAATTACTTCGTCTCGTCATTTGGTCGCAGTCATCACCATTATTTTCTAGCTTTTATTGTCTTACTAGTAAATGGACTTTTTATAGATTCTGTGGACGACGAAATAATGCCCAAGAAAGCGCGCGCATTTTCACTTAACGTCTTTGAGATTAAGCCATATATATATATATATATATACACACACACACACCATCGCTTCATATGTATGTGTTTCCAACTTGATTCATTAATTGTAAAGCTGGCAAAAGTTTACTTCTTTATTCTTAATGTAAGCCTAATGGTAATTCTAGCTTTATATATAGCCATAATACATTTCGAAAATATAACATACTGTATTACATAATGTATATGCAGATTTCAGATTCTTGTTAAAATTATAGAACTAATAATATAATTCCGCTTTGAAAAATGTTTTGTATGGGTTCAGAAGAGATAATGATTCTCTTAAATGCTTTTCGCATTGTTTTACTGTAATGTATTTAAATATTCGTTCTTAAATTATAAATATTTTATTTGTTATCACTTATCAAGTTATTAGTAGATGCAAAGCTTAAGAGATAGATCACTCAATCAGCTCAGAATGTGATAGAAATTGGGAATTCTCTTTTTGACTAAATTTGAAAAACTATTCTAAATGTGCTGTTTTCTTATGACAACTTTTGTTCAGTTTCTTGTTTATATACAATAAGCAACACAGATAGCATTCCTTACATTGACATATGTCATATTTTTAAAATTTTCAATAGTCAGGGTGGCCACGTAACTGGTTTTAATTACTAGACATTTCATTTATAGGGAATTAAATCCTGTTAAAATGTAAACGTTAATAATTAAAAGGACTTCCATACTTGTGTCACATGCAGTCGTAGTTTTAAACTAAAAAACATGTACATTTTATTAAAAAAAATGGCGATTGTTGTTAAAGTGTTAGGTAAAACAACCATATACAATGTAAAGCCGGCTCTCCACCAAGACGTACATGTAACGTATATACACGTTTTTACAAACATATGCAAAAAAGTTTGCCCTCCGGGTTTGTTTCAACCGCCATTTTGTAAATATATGTAAA
>JAQGAE010000924.1:0-27931 GCA_034696685.1 Julus scandinavius | reverse complement strand
TTCAAATTAACAGACATTTTTCAAACTTGTTTATTAATTTAAAAAAAATCTACCAGCTCAAAGTGAAAAACGAAAAAATGATACCATTGCTGATTTATCAAGCTATTTAAAAAAAAAAAAAATTTTATTTAATCTCTTTTTGTTTGGCTGTAATTATATTTTAAAATTTCACCCATTGAAAGTGATAGGGTTGGGATTCACCTTAAAGTGTGCTTCAAACACTTGTTATGTATGGGAAATATATGACCGGATTTGCACATAAAACGCGTTCAAATGAAATCTTGAAGGCGTGTGAAGTGTCACCTCACAACACTGGCCCACACAAGGTCCGAAGAGAAAATTACATTGTGCAATATGATTGAATAGTTTGGGTGGAGGTCATGGGGATCTTGCTAAGTAATTTCCCTTCATCAAAAAGCATCCATCATGTTATAAGAAAGACTCAAACCTGCAGGAGCTTTGCATGAAAAGTATAGTTTGGCATTTTAGCAAACGAATAAAGCAGTCATTATATTATAGATTTAGATAACGACCACCACGTATTCCAAAGGGCAGTGTAGACATTTTGTCTGTCTATAACTGCTACAGGTGTGCAGTTGTACATTTTTTCCGTTTAAATTACATTGTAGTTTTACAATTATATTAACCGATATCAACTGAACATTCAAAGTTTGACCCGAGAATTTATTAAATGAGATTTATCTATATTCAGAATATACATATATAATGTGACACTTGTTCATTACCCCTCCCCCTTTTTTGCATTTTTGCCATTTAAAACAGGAAACCACATGGGTGCCATTGCTGGAATATAGGGGAGCATTCAGTCCTTGTCGATGTATCCGTCCAATAAAAACGCGTATTTATTACAGCACACAGGGCCTGTCATTCATTGACCGACCTCGTTTAACCTTTGCTACATTTTACATGATGATGAGGAAGAGGTCAATGGAAGAACCAATTTCTTATCACGAATGCATGCTCCCTAAAAAATAAAAAGGGCGAGACTTTCTTGGCTGTTGCTGAATGTGTGGTTTTTTTGTGTGTGGGAGAGATCTGTATAGCTTTGATGCGAATTGGTGGTGCTGATAGCCAGGCTATGAGTGGGAATGTGGGACCCACAGGAGTGAGACAGGTGTGCTATATGGGAGTCCGCTATAATCGTCTTCCCATTGCTAGTTCAATTCAATGACAACCGACTGTTAACATATCCAAATTTGAACAGGTCTTTAAGTAGGTACCAGCGATTATCATTGACAGACATACGTCCTACCGCCCCAAACAACTACATCCACCAACAACAGATGGCAGGCCTGAGGAACATCATGAACCATTGACATGAACATGATGAAACCTTGTGGGGCGCCAAAAACATACAGCGGCATATGGTTTCAATTTCGGTATACACAACGTCTGTTGTTTAATTAAGACGTTTATAGAGGCCTTGTAGTATGTAATGAACGGAAATTTATATGATATATTAGACATTCCTCCTTCATTTAACTTTGATATTGTAATTTGTCTGGCCTGAAATCTACCTTAAGTAGCAGTATGATAAGTTAATTAAACATAAGGAACTTTGCTGCTGACTTACAATGGCAGCACGCGCCATCTTACGGAATTTGTTGTGGTAAATATTGGGATTTTATAAATTGGAACTCCTTACGTTAAATTTAATGACCAGTTTGGAATGTTGTTTATGATTTGTTATTAAAGCTTAATTCAACATTGAGTATTATTTATTTTGTACTTATTGCGATTAGTTGCTTAGTCTTTATAATGGACCTTTTTATCTTCAAATGCTAGACACGAGCGCCGACTGGTGGCGTTAACTCGCTGCGGGTCAAAATACTCATAAATGGCGACAATAAAAGTTGGAAAATTTCTCCCAAGTGGTCATTGACTGCATGCCCCATTGTTTACCCTTTTTCACTTAAATATAAAGAGTTTTAAAATATTAGTGCCAAATCTAAATTTGCAAATGTTGGCCTGCTTCCGCACTTTGTTTCTACATTCATGATATAGCTACAGCTGGACTTACTCTACCATTCTGTAAGATTGAATTTCCATATCCTGTGAATGTACTCCTACTTTATGATATTGTGGCGAAAACAGACAGCCTGACACACCTACAGAACAACTCCTCAAGATTTAGTGTCTTTCTTGGAATCTATAACTAGTAATAACTTTCTCAGCATTTTACAGTTTTGTTTGTTTTGGTTTTATTTCTAGTTTTTAGAACTTGTGTTCTTGTTAATGGATTTCGTTGTATAGTTTTTAAAGATAGTTTGCATTTAAAAAAATACAGTTAGAAAAAATTACTCAGTTTGTTCCCAAATGTTTTGAGTACAAGGTGTATTGATCGTTATGATCAGTTGTTAGATATATGTACTACTTTACTTATCAGATTTATAGGTATGGCATCACTGGGGTCAGAACTTATATTGTTGCTGTATAGATTTACGAGAAAAAACGTGCTTTCGTATAACATTCCTGCCTTAATAAGTTGAAGCTGTGAGCACAGTTCAGATCTGTACCTTAGGGCATGTTCATCGAGGGGAATTTCAGAGCAAAGTTAAGGGAGAAAATTTTGAATTAAAAATACACCACTTGTTTTATGTGCACCTGATGCATGCACGTGTTGAGTGCAGGACACAAATCTCTGTTAATCTCGGACCCCTGATGGACGAACGGTGTTGGGACAAGGTAGCGGCTACCTCCTTGGTCATTTATTATGGCCGCACTTGTCATAAAGAAGCTGAATTGAATTAATATTAATGGCCGATGGAGATGTAATGAATGTGACGCACTGGCTACTAAATCAAAATGATCCGGCTCCCCTTTACACTTTTAATCTTGCAAAAAAAAAGTTATGTGGAACCCATGCCAAGAAACATAAGATACAATTTCTGGAACAAACAAAAAAAGGTTTTCTACTTGTAATAACCGATCTTTCTTTGAAATGAAAAAGGGATACTTTTTTCTATAATTTTTGAAATTACCTCACGACAAATACCACGTGATCTTGCTTTCCTATGGAGTGTTACTTATTTTTCAAATTATATGTTGTACGTTCAAGCTCAATAGACAAGTTTCAGTTTTGATTGTTGATTTAAAAAAACATTACGTTGAGTTGGTCTTTTGCAAAAATGTACTATACTATATTTTTTTGCGAATTAATTGTAGGAATTAGTGGAGTTGCGCTTCAATAGCGATTCTAGAAATTCTTTAAAACATGTCATATATATATAAAAGGTATTTTAATGGCTTTTGGTGCATGCACGTTGTTCTTGTGGATGTTGTAAAATGTCAGAAATTTTAATTAGTTTTTATATTTTGCTACTGCTGCTGCTTGCTCAGTTGCATGGAACTTCATTATACGTTATTTGGAGAGGGTAAATCACGTTTAATGAACACTTTTTATTTCTTAATGCGCATTAAGCCTACTTTTATACCCGAATAACTTTAGTGAAATCAGCATAACCAGCAATTAGTGTTTGCGTGTAAATTTTTACAATTATATTTTGGATTGCTTTTAATTACAATTTATAACTACTAAATGACTCGTTAAGAAAATTTCCGTCTGCAGCCAGAGGTATTTTGTGGACAAACTTCAATGCACACATACCCATGGTGTTTGATTGTCAACGTCATCTGCATATTATTATTTTTGGGTACTACTGCTCCACCCAAATTGCACGGATGTACATGTATCATGTTGAAACGTGATTATGGCGCCACGTGACCCGTATGAAATCAACCCATCCTGCATGACCTGTCCAGGACTTGCGCGACAGACAGACATGGTAACCTACCATCAAGCCCCTCTTTGATCGCTGGTATCTAGTGTACCATTGTAAGGCCCCATTGAACTCTGTACCTCAAAAAACGCTCATTTTTTTGTACCCATCCAGAATTGATTTTTTGATGATGACACTCGAGATTCTCGTAAATATACGGAACATCCCGCGCATGTGCAATGCAACGCGTGACAAATTACATTAGTCAGGGGTGAGGAGATATAAAAAAGCGAAAAATTGGGGCGTGGGGAATACGTGTGCCCTTACAGTCCGTCCCAAGAAAAAAAAAAAGGGATGGGGATCAAATGGGGGTAAAAAAAATAACATGCGTGACTTTGGAACGACATTATTTATGGGTGATCCCTGATTTATGAAACCATCTTTTATTTTTGGGTCCCTGCACTTTGAAGTGGGTTCTGGCGGTGGAAAAAAACAAAAACGTTGGTGCGGGGCAAAAGGCAGTGACTGTGTTTTTTTTATATTATTATTTCTGCTCCCCCATCCACTTTGGTCAACAACAGTATGTCCGTCCTCGTCTTAACCCAGCCCCTGATTGGCGGCCCCTCACGGTGCACTGTCACATTCCGCAAGAAAGACGAGGCCAAAAAAACACAGAGGCCAGCATCTAAATAATGCCCTTGTCACGAGCACCTCCATAAGCAGACACCCGGCTTAAAGAGCCACCTCGAGATTTTCCTTCGTGGCTCCCACTTTTCAAAATTGCAATCTTCCATTGTGTTGTTGCTCATAATTCCCAACACTCCTGAGCCGGGTGATAACCCCTCCCCCCCTTTACCCGCGAACATGGAATGTAGATCTAAATTAAAAGTGGGATTACGTCCTTGCTGATGGGGGCTCCACCGTTCCCAGCAGATAACAACCCTTCAGGTATCCTGGGTAGATGTGTGTACTTCGAGAGAGTACCCACATGATGTCAGGTAGCTGCTGAGACTCTTCTCATGAGTATTCTCAAGACACATCGGTCTCAAGCTTTCAAATTTTTGGCATTGCTTACCTAAGATTGACACCTTTTTAGTAAAAGGTAAATAGGCCATTTTGAAAAAAGAAAAAAAAGCAATGCCAAAAGACTTTTGTACCACTAGGAGGTGCTCAACCCGAAATTGGCTAACATGTCCATGCAGGGGTTCACTATCAGTAGGGACCATGGAGTTTATGTCCGCCATCTAGCGGTGATTTAAAGAAACAAAACTTGAAATTGATGGTTTTCAAGCACATTGCAACTGGTTTTGTAAATTTGCTCCAAATATCACTCCATATGATTATATATTTCTTCCATTCTGCCCCAGTCCTTGAATGAAATGAAATTTCATAAAGAATTAATTCTTAAAGTTTACGTTTACTATATAAAGTTTAGCAATTGAAAAGCAAGATTTTAAATGAATTTCTCGATAGGCCTAATGATTTTTTGTTCATTCTTGAGTGAGTTGTTATTGTTGTTGTTATTATTATATCGTGTAGCACCTTTTCTTAAAAGGTATCGCGGCGAAGGGGTTATTCACCTTAAGCCCCTACCCCCCACTCACCTTGCCCCCACCCCCACGCCTAATATTTACCCTTGGGCATTTGTAATGCGAAGGAAGAGCGAGATAAATGGGACCGAGGGAATTATTAAAGGGAGGATGAGAAAAATTAAGGGGAGGTGAAAATCATTATCAGCTAGGATTAAAAACATGTAAAAAATGTGATGAGTTTGTTAGAGTGAACAAACGAAGCCGGGGAGTCGGTTCCCTTGTGCTCACCTTTGCGTTTTAATGAGCTTCAGGATCAGTTTTTGGAAAAGATTTTCATGTCATTCTTGGAATTGCACGCTTCACAGACATTAAAAAACAAGGCATTCTTTGGTGTACAGGGTGTCCACCCCACATCTCAAGGTGATGGTGAGTTGGTCAAATGCAAATCGCATATTAACTACGTATACCTACTGCTCCGCATGTATTAAGGAAAAGTTGAGTGTTTTGCATGTATATACACACAGCAATTTTCAAATATGAATTGCGGTTATACACACTCGTTAAGGTGTATGGCTCGTTCTATATGTCAATTAACACTGTTGATGATAAACTTCCAGTTAATGGCCATTAAACATAAATCTTAATAATGAAATACTGTATATGAGCTTTCGGAAATCATGTTGATGGAGTGCATTAAAAGAGAGATGAATGCCGTGAGAACAAACCACATGGTTTATACTGTATATGTAAACACGAAATGTAACAGTTCACATGAATTTCAGCTGATAGACACATCAAATTTCCGAATTTTACAAGACTAAGCCTGACTGGCTATTTGACTTTTTAAGGTCTGGTTATATTGTGATTAGCTGGATTTAATTCCTGTAACATGCAGAATAAAGACTGCTTTAATTGCCATGGTTTATTGTGATTGGATTAATCAAAACAATCTTGATTATTCTTTCACTTGCGTTGACAAGCACAGCTTTATTGATGCAATAAGGTCAGTTGATGTTGCTAACTGTCCTCTATGAATAGTTGAGATCTTTAATCGACAATTGTAGTCATCGGCGATTGGTTGTGACAATATAAAATGCATAAAATTGTGTTAGGAACATAATCAGATATACCCCCTCTCTCCATGGTATGGATGAATGCCCAGACGAATTGGGGGAATGCCCCATGCATGACAGCGACTGGTTCAGTCAGTTTAGGGGGCGGTAATGTTGTCCCCTTATTAGTCCATCGATTAATAACTCCCAACATGCCGGACTACTAATAACATTTCAAATAAAAAAGTAATTTGTCTGACTTCGGCTGTTGAACTATAACACGAATGAGCAGACTTTGCCATTTGGCACTTCAAATAAATTCGTTTTATTTTTATTTATTTTTGACAGTTGACATCTATGAGTCTTATTTATTTATTTATTTTTTTTAAAAAGGTTTCAATTCGCCATTTTTTTCTGCATCGTTCTAATTGAAAATTTACAAACAGATAACCGAAGAGACATATCCCACCCTCACGCTTTTAATGAATTTTGATGTGTACGTATATTCACGTCATATACAACATCACAATGCATCACAAGAAGGTGAGTTTTGTGACCTGAAATTATGATTTTAAATTCGCGTTTGATTACACGATAAGGGTTTGATGTTTTTGTTAAAATCGTTTACTTTAACAATGTTCCCAGATCGTGGAGGCTTAACATTATCCAACCATTAAGGGTCATGAACTATGTCATTAATTTTCCAATCGTTTGATTTATCAAATGTTGCGAATTACAACACGACTGTATGTGTATAAAACCTTTAAGTAAACGTCTTCCTATAATATATACATATATATGTTTTATCCCAAGGATGTTTTCTCAAGTCGTGATCTACTTCGTCACGCTCATAGGGACTATTAGTCGACGAATTTAAAACCTGTTTACGAGTGTTTTTCTGCCCAAATTTTGAGTTTACTCAACTCATACCAAGGTTTTTTCATATTTCCAAAACGTGAAGAAAACTGATATCACATTTTTAAACGAAGCAGCATCTTGAAATGCAAATGTTTTGAGATATAATTTTTCCATGAATTCATGTTTAAGTTAATGATTTAGTTTTTCTGATGATTGATTAATGTTGTGCTGATGCACATTATTGGTAGTTTATACATAGTGTGATTCATAATTACACTGCATGCTGTTTATTTTTAAAAGTTACAACTTTTTTGTTCATCGTCCGATTTTAAACCTTTTTGATTTTGTGTGCTCATCAAATATCACTTTTAATTTCGCTAGTTGGAACCAACTAGCAATTTCAAGGACCTATATCTAATGTACAAAAAAAAATACATTAGCAGGTGCCCCACACCCTTTTTAACACATCCAACATGTGTTTACATTTGTCTAAATAAAATTTAATTAAAAAAATAAACAGACTGCACTAGAATTATGAATCATCTGGTATATTATAATAGGTGAAGTGATAACCATATGTACAGTATATTGCATCATGCGCCATTAATGTTAACATATACATGAATCTTCTACACTTAACATTATCCTGAATATATACATAAAGTATAAATAATATGTAATGAAGGATAAACAAGATAAATGGATTCTTATTAAATACACCCATGATGAGAATGCGTGTAGTTTGATTAACGCCTACTGCCATCTTCTGACATGTTTATTCAAAATATAAGAATAGGAACATGTAAATAAATCTACTTAATATGATGGTGTTGCAAGAATGGGAACGTTGCATGTTGCTATTAAGTCATCGTTGTATAAATTATGATGTTGATGAAGTTTTGAAAAAAACAAATTTGGTATAGACTCTTTAACTCTTTCACTAAATTTTATTTTGCACGAATTTGTGTTCATGTGTATCGATTGAAGCAGCTATCGCAATTGCACAGCCATATCCCTACAATCCAAGTTCATGGGCAAAGTTGTTTATATAACTGATTAATTCAAACGTGAAATTGTGCAACTATTATTATCTTTAACTCTTTTTTTGTACCGTTTTAAAACGATGCCATGCAGTCTATTACAGCACGTACATTATATGAGTGAGTGGAAAACATAAAAATCAAGTTCATTGAATATTCAAAAGGTCTCGGATGTATGCTGGTCCGCCTTCGCTAGCCAACTATGTAATTTTATCGCACTCATATGGGCTGATTTATGGGATGAAACATTCTTCCATAGTTCCATTCTGTTATGTGGCTCAACAGGTTTATTTGTCTCAGAAATTGAAATGCGTTTTGAAGCATTTCAAGTTTTCATTGACTTTCCTTGCCCCCAGGGTGACAGAACCCACGTGCAGGTACCACCAGCTTCATTATGCTAGCTATGGCTATCCTCTATTTGTACCAAGGTTTCATCTTCATTATCAGCTTGCTCATCAAACAGGTGGGTGGGTGGCTAATTCAACTAGGTTCTCCAAAGTACGCCGGTTATGCTAATGTGATTTTGGGCGAATCTTTTTTTTAAAAAAAAGGATACGAGGACCTGCATATATTTCGTCTTTGCTATAATATAGTTCATTGTCGCCGCAAACTGTCAATAACATGCATGTATGCCTCGGGTTCTAGTGTAAGGTTTCTCGAAAAGGTCTATGGAAATTGAAGCTTGCATTCGATGTCAAAAGTGATAAAAAATTGCTATTGATCATTTTTATTTATTCTGATATTAGATTTAAAGAAATAAACTTCCAAGCCACAAGTAAAACGAAGTGCGCCACATATAACTGAGTGTTAAATCATTCTTAATTTTATCTTGAACATCATGCGTTTCCAAAACTCTGCAGGTTTCGCCACAAAGTCTGGCTTGAAACAGCCAGAATCACACTTTGGGTGAAAACTTAGCGGTTTCACTTAAAAACTTGCCACTGTATTTCGTCAAATGATAAAAACGGACCCCCAGACTTAAGTGACAATGCCTGGGAACAGGTCCTTATCAGGCGCCCTGGAGCTTTTGTTGCCAACGGTGTCTTGGATGCGACTCCATTTTTATCTTCAGCCGCCAACAAAATCACTTTTTTGAATAATCAGTGGCAACTAAAACCATAACTTTCTCCCATTAATCCCCCATGCCACTCACCGCTGTGCAGGACCCATAATTGGTGTGAGAATGGTCGTTTTTTCCCCAAAAAAGTGTTTCGTGTCTGACACCATGGATGAGGGTAGATGTGCTGTCGATAGCGCGAGTTTCGCGTTTCTCCACCAGAGGGGTCCCAGTTAGATAAATGGGGGCTAGGTGCCACGCATAATTTTTGATTAATATTTTTTTTCTCGTCAAAATTCTGGTTTTTGAGGCTGCATGTAATGGTGGCCATTCGCCACGCTTTGATTCGCTCGAGCTGCCATCGCAACCCTCATCAATTTCCACTTCACTTTTCCGAGTGAGTTATGATGACCCAAACGCCATCCGACCGTACAGACCACTTTGGGCAATCGGAAACGACAGGAAATTACACGTGGTCTCCTGGTCTGGTGTAGTCAGTCAGTCCCTCTGCCATGCCAGGCGACTGTCATGTCCGGTTGACAACCACTTTGCAGTTGTTGCCTCTTTGATGTGCTACCCTTACTTAGTCCTCTAATGGTGGTTTGTGAGAGGGCTGAAATAACTCATTGATTGGCAATGATTGCATGCTTACCTAGTTCAATTATTTTTCTGGAGTTACTTTTCATTAAGCTGGATCACAACCCTATCACTTTCAATAGGTGAAATTTTAAAACACAATTTCGGCCAAACCAAAAGAGATTAAATGGCTGTAATTGGGTTTTAAAATCTCACCCATTGAAGGTGATAGGGTTGTGATTCACCTTAATAAGCATTTTATTCATTTCAGCAACTTCATTTGATTATTTCAGAGGCTTCATTTGATTATTTCAGAAGCTTCAATCAAATTGATTCAGTTCAGTAACTTAATTTGAATTAATGCTTACATCTTAGTGTTGCATTTCAAACATTGCAGCGTGTATTTATTCCAGAAAGACACCTTGCAATGTTGCATTTCTTTTGGTATCTATAGGCCTAACATGACTGCTTTGGGGTAATAGGATGCGTCCATGTTGAAACACTGTTCGAAGGGCAATGCTAATTAACTGCCTGATGCGCCATCAGGAGGGTGCTGATATGGAATAATTGCTAAATTATCACAAATATCTTCTTCTTATGCATGTTGCAAAAACCATTTGGGTGGTGAAATAACTTTTTATCGCATAGATACCAACATAAAATTTGCTTAAATTTGAAATAAAGCTATTTTATGGCTGTTGGTCAATTAAAACGTGATGGCACAGTTACCCTTATTCAGCCTGGAAACTTGTGAAAGTGAATTTGAGTTTTTGTTTGGGGAAAGAATTCCTATGGTAATATCCAGTTTTTAAGGCTGTTAGTGTTTCAAAGATTGTCTGCAAGACCCTTACTCTGTCCAGACTGCCACGTATTTATTAGCAAAATTCGCCAATGTAACGTCTCGCTTTTTTTTTTCTTGGGCGGGAGAGCCATTTCGTTTCTCTAAAACGCAATTTCACCGCGTGTAAATCCAAGGATATCAAGGTCAAGGGGTAAAAACTTTTTGACAATGCCTTATAGGCGATGCACATGTGTTTTAATAATTAACAAGTGGGCCGGGTTCCTTCACGCATAGCTGTGCTTTAATTACACTTGTATGCGAGGCATATATATATTTATACCTTTGATATGTGCGTAAATTTCATTTCTTTTGCACATAAGATTATTATTTTTTTTAAATTAATTCATCATCCAGACACGGTGGCGAACACCAAACCTCCCAGAGGGGGCAAGAATTATACAAATCTTGATTTTTATCTCATTTGTTGCAAGAGGATAATTCTATCAAAACTTCTAGATATTTTTTTTTCTTCAGCATTTTTAGCAGCTTATTACCGTATCTTGGAGGGTGTCATTTGTGAGTGCATTTTTTGTTTTGGGTAGGTAGGTACCACCTCCCTCTGATATAATTTTCCCCGCAGAATGTTACGTGTGGAAGGTAGGCTGTGCTTTAATACAGGTGCTAGTATATAGTCTCACCTATGTGTTTTTGTTTAGAAATTACACCAACCTAAATCATATGTAAGCCGAGAGGTGGTGGGGCAGCTAGAAGACATTTCAAATGGCTTCATCCATCGCCCATGAGACTGTTATTTCATCGTTAAATTGATAGGTGAACCTCAGCCGTCACTGCTCTAATGATAGGGAATATATAAAATGTTAGCCCTGCACACACACAATTAGTTTCGGGACTCCCAAGCAACGCTTTTATCCTCCGATCTTATCGGACCTGCTGAGCAGGTATATGCATTTTTCCCAGTCTCTTAACCCCCCCACCCTCTTCAAAAAGGGGGAACCCTACCTGCACGATTTGCCAGAGATAAGATGGCACAACAGGTAAAAAGTACAGACTAAATAACTCATTCAACCCCCATCATGATTACATTTATGCCACGTTGTGGCCTCAAAAAAATAGGGAGGAAAAAAAGAAGGTCTAGGTCTGCAGGTGACGTCATGCTGACTTTATTCCTATCGTGCAAATTGGTAATTAATACCAAACAACGAAAAGCCATTTCCTTCCCCTTCAAGTGCTGAGAAAGGTGCGTTTATTACTGTTTGCTGATGGGAACTTCAATGACGTAATTTTGACACTGGCGTGTTAAGGGTCGTTGTCGTCCATACACATAAGCAATTAAGAAACTGTTAACCCAATCCTTTTGGTAAACACTTCATGAATGTTGACAGTCTACTCTTAATTCGCCGACAAATGCTTTTGAAGAATTAATAGCTTATAGAATCGATTGTCGACATTTGCACTTGTGTTCCCGTAATCGATTCTCTACTATGATGACATAAGAAATAATTGAGAACTAAATATTAATTTTTATATTTTCAACACGTCCCTTAGAGAGCTCCGTAAACTCAAGGGTTTGCTTGCAGAGTCTACGGAGTTCTGTACATGGAGCAAATGTTCCTTTTGATAACAGGTAATGGAATATAAATATGAATTTGATATAGTCAACATGTCACAAATAGGACTCCGTTGACTTGAGGGTTTGCTTAGAGAGTCTACAGAGTTCTGTTCACCATGGAAATGTTAGTTTTGTTTTAGTAATATAATAAAAAAACTTTGGTTAAGAACTAATATCCCAACAGGAACGAAACTGAACCAGCTGTTGTTAGCTTTCAAATGCTTCTTTTTACATTTGTTCTATTAATTCAGTTGTTTATGCAGTTTATAAAAATCTCAATCTGTTAATAGTTACGGAAAGAGGGTCATCGGCAAAAATGCGGTCTACAAACATAAACATTTTGTATAAACATCTGGTGTTCAGAAATAGAACCAAACTCCGGCCGTTTTTGGGAAATTCACATAACACTCCGTATTAAGAATCCGTTATTTATGGTTTCAAGAGTAACGTCAAAACAAGTCTCCAATTCATGTGTACATGTCGCTTTACTCAGCATTAATGCGAATTCGTGAAGGTCAAAATTGGACTCACTGTATTAATGCGAGGGCCAACTTTGACCTGACAACTAGAGGGGTGCATAAATCTGTTTAGCGCATTAACCGTGATGCTGTTTTTTGTGGGTATGTTTTTTAAGCAATGGCCAATCCTTGAAACATAATGCGTTGCCCTTAAATGCAGGTAGATGGCGCCCTTTCGTACATAATATTCTATATAAGGGACTTGCTGCTTTTAGGGTCATCTAAGTGTAACTAACTCAACTAAGGGGCACGATTATGTCACTGCATTGGATGTGAACAAAGAATCAAGTAGAGGTGACCGGGACACAGTGGGTACACATTTTAGAAATCTTTTTTTTTTTCGGTAAAATATTTAACTTGTAGCATTTTAAAAGAATAACACAGTAATGTACAAGCCTTCAGAATCTGTATACATTTTGTCATCGTTTTAGAGCTACTAGTTTTTAATAATGATTAATGAGAAAATATAAAAATATTTTCCAAAAACATTAATTGGGGTATGCTGGGACAGGTCCTATACTGTACCCCATAATGTTGTGGTCCACTGTACCCCGTATAACGAATTTGATTTGAATAAGGCCTTACAGTTGACCACATGGCTAATTAACATAAACTTTAGTTTGAAATTGTAGCTGGATAAATACACTTGGCAATGGTGTATTGCAGCATTACTAATTATCATTACACCTAGAATAAAAATCCAATTGCGAGATGAATAATTACTTTTCAAGAACAAAAACTTTTAACTGCAAATATTTTCTTCTATACTTGTGTCAGATCGCAGAAATTTTGGTTAATGGAAGAGTGCTGCATACAGTTTTTTTGCAAATCAAAAGCATTGAGTTGCTGATAAAACCTGATTTTATAAAGACGTTGTACCACTGTGCCCCGGTCTCCCCTATGGACTTGCAACTTGCACGTGCACTTGCAACTGTTCTATAAACTTTATTTAAAAATATCCATTTAAAGTAAAAGGAATGTTTACAAATTAAATATTAGTTTCAATACAGTGGGTGATTTATTTACATTAAATGTTGGTTTATATTTCTTATGTTATAACACGTGTTAGTACACGTAGCGATATACAGTTGTAAAGAGTGCACTTTTTTTTTTGTAAACAAATTGCAGTTTAGTAGTCGGTTGAACCAGAGGTCAACAAATATGCTTATAATTAACCCTCCGCTTGTATGTTACTGTATTCAATCTTCCCCCCTGGAAAAAAAAACTCAACTCAGAGGGTTATGTCCCCATTCCTCTCCATGTTCCAGGGTATACAGGATACACCCCATTTATTAGAGTGTGCTGGTTCTGTAATGACAGATGTATATGGGAAGGTGCGTCACCTTTAAAATCTTAATTACACGCGGGTTTCAATGGGCGTTGCTAATAACAACAACAATTTGGTCATGGTCCCACAAAGCCCTGCACGGAGGGTTTAGGGGGCACTCGAAGCGAACTTGGGAGTACGGAGGCCCATTGTAACCGCCACGGCTACCCATTTTGGCCCTTGTGATCCCGCATTTTGATGGATGGGGTGCCGGAATGCCTCCTGGCCTGCCTTTGTGTTCAGCTTCATTTATGCCAGGCGCGATTTACAATTTGCACATTGACATCGTATGGAAAAAAACAGGCTTGTAACGCGGGGTATTATCATTGTGGGAATGTGGGTTGACCAAATTTTTGATGCAACTTGCAGGAAAGGAGCAGAGTGGATGGAAAGAAGGAGGGAAAAAAGATGTAAAAAAGGGAGAGTAAAGAGGAGGGAGGGGTGCTGAAGTTTGATGGACGAGCAAGTGCTGTTTGGGGTAAAAGAATGTACCATAAAGCTAAGATGTTGAACAGAACCACAGCTGTAAAGTGGCCCTAGAGGGACAATATTTTTTTTTCTTGAATATTGGTCACTGGAGTCCTCGATCGGCATCCTTCTTTTTATACTTACGGTACCACCCTCGCCAATGTTATTAGCTCTTCCTGCCCCCTATAGTCCACTAGCTGCATTCCTTGGACGCTCTGCCAGACGGACAGTTGTTGGATATGTAGTGCGCTCGTCCACTACTCGTTATGCCGCTGTTACGACGACCAAGTGCGGCAGTGCCTAAATTTCAAGTTCGCTGATCCTTCCTTCTCCTCCTCATCCTCGTAGTACACTTACTTTCAGAAGGGAAACATGAAAGTTCTGTACGGGCTATACTCTTCGCGCGTCCGGGACAGAAAAAGGATGTAGTGCAAGTGCCATGGTCAGACGAGGAGAATGTACGCTGAAAAATGTGCGTATTTTATCCGACTGGTTTTGCCAGTTTTCTTATAATTGTGGTGAACTTGGCAAAAAGTGAGATTCACGATGAGCAAAATGGGGACACAGTGTGTGAAGGGGTTAACGAGGAGATTTCAAGAGAGCTGAATTTGAAAATATGACCGCTTTAAAATTTTCAAAATATCATATCATGTTTTGTTCTAAGTTTGTTTTCTAGTCTCACGAGTGTTTATTTCGTGCTTCTAGGTATTCCTCTGCAATTTCCAAGCGCCTTTGCGGCATTTCACCCACCGATTCCAGTAGATCAACGGACCCATGAAGGACGATATGTTTGGGATCCTTCTCGTATGCACACCTTTCATCACCCCAGTCATGGGTAAGTCGAGAAAGCATTTTTTTTCTTCTTAGATTTCTAACATGTTTTCAAAGGGTTCTTTGACACTCGACCATGACGCCATAAATATTTGCGGAATTGGCAATCGTGATGTCACAGCCTGTATCAGTTTACAAATTGAGATGTTTACATAACGTCATCTAGTTAGTTTGAGTTCATAGCCATCAAGTAGGAAGATATGGAACTTTTCCAATAAACTGAATGCATTTTCAATCGACGTCAACCACTTTCTTAAATATGTTGTTCGAGGATGACAGTATGCCGATTAATTGAGTTAACTGTTCGTTGTTACATGTTAGGGATCATTGTAAACAATTTTAAGTTTCAACGACCTATCTCTATCTGATCTTTGAAATGTAGTGATTGAATAGTGTTCCTCGGTGGCACCTCCCATTGATTTTTTTACAGTAACACGTGATAATCACATGCTGTCTGCATGATGGTTTTCTGGTAAAGCATAAATGTATAACGAAAAAACAAGTATATCCATGTTGCTAAATTCAATTATTCAAAAATAATTAATGTTCAATATTGTATTATATAAAACACTTATAATAATCATGCATTCGGAGTATTGGGATTTGTATTTTTGTCTATTTTAAATTTTTGATTGAATTTTACTTATTTTTTTGTCCCTGGTCAGGTAGGTTGCTTGAGCCCTAGAGAGGCGTTATACAATTGTATTCTAACAGGAACCTATTGTTTATAGTGTTGATGTAATTAATCATCATCTAAGAATACACATGTACAGTATATTCCAATGTATTCCAACAGCAAACCGTGTGGGTAATTGCATGACGAAATGGCACGCATTGTTATTCGGCCAATCCGAAATAGTCCATTACTAATTATTAGTTACAATGAACAAAGATGGAACTTTTGCTTGGATGTGTCCAAACATTCCTGCCGTGTTGTTGTCGATCTATTTTTTATTCCATTTTTTTCCTCGAAGTTAAAATGAACCCTATAAGCTTCTGGATAAGAGGATTTATCAAATCTTGAATACATTGATTCTTGGATATGTCGTTTCAATAGCTGCAATTCTTATTTCTTTTCAACATTATGTTCTGCCCGATTGTATGTGCCAAACGATTATTTGTATGGACAGGCCATCGCTTTTGACCCCAGAGCATGTAATTTTATTCAGCGAAGTTGTCCGTGAAAGGAAAGGATTTTTTTTACAGATATCATCTTAGTAACAGTCATTTTTTTTTGCGTGGTAAATCACGCCGAAGCAAAGGTCAACGGTTGGTAGGGTAACGTAAGTAATCCTGTGCTGTAGTCCAGTACCAAAAAAACCCTGATATGACACCCGAGTTCTGGTTGGATGTTTGGATCTACATAGCAGTCCACGTGGTCAGAAGTCGTAATCGTCCTTATATAGCCTTAAAATATACTGATAAGTGAAACGTGAGTGCTCTTCCCACTCCCTGGCATTAGATAACGCGTGTTTTCAACGTTTTTTCTCCAATTGACGGTGGAATTTTAATATGTTGTCTGAAAAGATGACTAGTTTTGTGAATTTGGAAGGCACGCAAAATAGCTGAAATATGCCGGGGCGCGTGAAATTCGTCGCGTGGTCTCTGCTCCTAGGTAGACATGCAGGAATGTTAACAATGTATCCAACATGCATGTATTCAGGTAGATACCCCTTGTGCCCCTCTAACCCCGCCCCCTCATATAAGGTAATGATGCCGTATAACGTAGCGCACCACATGGCGCATGCGTCACTTTTACGTGGCGCTCGTTGTTTGTGTGTTTACGACAAACAGGGAAAACGATTTGTTACGCCACTGACCCTCCTCGATCGACAATCTAAACATTTTACACGTGGCTACAAAACAGGGATTTAAATATTTATTTAACGTGGCTTCAGTTGACAAACCCTTATTTAAATAACAAGTGTTTGCATGCTTTTTTATATATACATATATAAAAAAAGGCGATGCTGACGAGCGAGGATCTTATCCATGACAAACATTTGTAGAACATTCTGATTATTTGGCAATTAAAGTGTAAAAAGTTAAATGTATAACAAGCAATGAGATAAGTGTTTAAATTAGACACAGGTACCTGTTCTATATAGCTTCACTTGGAAACAAAGTTTTTCTAGACCACTGCATTGAACATAAAACATGCACACAACATACATAGTACATATACATTCAAGAGAAACCGGAAACATTGTATTCTTGAACATGTTGAAGAATGCTGACCTGTCCCCATCAAAATGTTCAAGAATCCATCAACAAACTCATCCAGTTAACGGCGCTTCTACAAAAGGCTATGTATGAGTCACGTGGTTGATCACGTGGTTTGGCTGAGCATGCGCAGTAAATTGCAACATTTTTCCCTTTGATCCGGACCGCCTCACGAGCGATCGGAAAAATGTTGTATAAACATCGTTTTTGGACCAAAAATGCGTCATAAGTTTGCGCACACATGATGGTAGGCTCACATGTTTCTCGCGATTTGTTTCTGCATACCAAGTTCAAAAAACATTTTTTGTCCAATTTTCAACGCAGTGGAGACGCGGCTTTATGATGTTCGTAATGTTCCAAAAGAAACATGTTAATTTACACGATCATAAATTTTCACGCTGTTCGCGTGCTTGCTTATCGTAATTATTTCGTTGAAAATTAAGTTGCTCGGGGTTGGGTGCCAGATAACATTTGAGCCTATAATAATGATAACTCCTGGTTTCGCATTGTGCTTTTTACCTATTGACATTTATATATGAAGACGTATAAAAAGTTGGTGGCAGCCCTATGCAAAACTGCAACTCCTCCTGCACGTATTATCTGCTTTCTGCCATGAACCATCTGCTATACCGCCCCAGACGTTGACTAATGTTTTTGCATTGAAGTGAGGCTATAGGAAAAGGTAGCTACATTGTTATTACCCGCAAATTACTAGGTGATATTGTTCGCACTTAACAATTTGGACATGCAACTTAATGAGTGCAAGAGCATGTCCTAACTGCGAATTGCATCTATAGGCTCCCTCTTTGGGCGCCATGGGAATGGCCAATGGAAAAGATTTAAAAAAAAAATGAATCCCATCCTAAAAAGATGGCCTTAAAAAGACTTCACTTTTCACGAATATCGGAATGCAGTTATTGTTAAAATGTATTAAAGAATTGAATTATTGTATTTATTAGTAACAGCCAAAATCAACACCTTGTACAATGTACCTACTTCTTATCTTAATTCTCACCTCAAAGTTATATAATAAGTATTATTAAATTATTACATTGTTATTGTGCCATTTTACAGTATTAATACAAACATGAAAACAGTTTTCTATGGTCTTAATATTATGAATATTTCTGAAATTTCATATCCCATCACCTGAAATGGTATAATGGTTTACAATACTTATGGGATCCTTATAGGTGATTAAACTTAGTTCACACTTGTCACAATAAGTTTACCCACCCCATTAGACACTTATTTGCAGAATCAGAGCAACATTTGGATACAAGTGAGGCCTAAATGTTTCTATTTATTTTGATCACGAGCATCCAGGGAATTGAATTTTATAAAGCCGTGAGAATAATCTGCACCAAAGAGAAGTAATTAATTCAGATAACGTAAGCGGCTTGTCTTACCCTAAGCTTTATTGCTGATATCATCATTAACGAACTTGTTTGGTATGAAGTCAACAGACTCCAAGCCTTAGAAAATGCATTGATTTTTTAGCTGAGCCATTTTGGTTGTAGGCAATGACTTCGAAAATGTTTCTTACTCCTTTTTCTATTATGACCCGTTTGTAGTTTTCGTTTCGTTGCACCGCAGTCGTCCCATGAATGCATTTATGCAGGCTACGTAAACGGAAAGTCATTTCTGATAATAGATGATATTGGGAGAATGTGGAAACCCGTAGCTCGAGGTCTGATATTAATGACCAACTTTTTAGAAATGACAGATTTTAAGAATGCAGATAGATTAGGAGGTTGAAAACGTGATGTGGACATGCCACGCTTGCCATGTTGTTGCTAGATATTTTGAGAGAAAAATCCATCGTTGATTATGAAAGGAAGACGTTTTTCAAAATTAGCTTTGCCAGGCTCATGGGTCAGCTGTCAGAATTTTATTATATACACATAACGATGGGTTTATTCTATAGACATGGCTAGACCTGGATATGAGCCCTGGAGTTAATCTTTTATGTTTGAAAGCAACAGCCATGAATTTTCAACTACGAGATTAGCATATGAATTATATTAACCTTGTATCTAAGATAACCCATAGATACAACTTTTTTTATCCAAAATAAAGAACCCCCTCTACATAAACCCAAACTTAACGATATTTCGCATTATGTGTAATTTGTTTTTTATTACCTTTATGATAACACTTCACGTTGCCAAAATTGTTCTGCACCAATTAACCCATCTAAAAAGCGCCAAGACAAAGTCTTTAAATCGCACTTGACCATGTTTTATGACCCTAAATTTGTTACAATGCGATGATTTGTGCTCTTTCACACGTTGAAAATGAATCCTTGTAATCATGGGGTGATTTTGAGTCACATGAAACAGGCATAGATAGACTCTTATGCTATTTTGAATAAGTATTTAGAAAGGTACGTGTTTATTATTCAAAATATTGGAAAAACATTTCCAATGTTTCATTCAAAAATTTCCGTTAAGGTATCGATACAAAACCGGGTCATTTATATTCAAAAGTGTTTTTGTAACATGTTTGACTGAAATTCCAGAGCAAATTTAGAGATTCTAGGAGCAAAGGTTATGCTGTCAGGTGTCAAGGAAGAATTATTTTCTGGAAAAATGATGACATTTTGGGAAATGTTTGCGTAGGTCCAGGCCCCTAAATATTTCGGCTAACCCCATGCTGCGCATTGTAAAACCATTTTCTTGGTCTTTATGGCCGCACTTTACAAGAGGAAAACGTGACCCCGCTCCAATTGACACCAGGGTAACGATTTTTGCACATTTTGGGGTATTTTCCTTGGCCGGAAAAATACATGGTGGTGTTTAGACTTTATGGCCTGCCGCAGGATTCTCCGCAAAAAAGGTGCTAAAGGTTTAAGATATGTTATTGCTGAAGATCAAGAATGTAAAAATGTTTTCTTGAAGAAAAAAAAGGTGTTATCCGTTTTATAGGGTCTGGACCAAGACGTGTACTGTAGACTAGGGGTGAATGAGGTGCAAGATAGCCATCATGTGACTTTGGATTTTTTGAGAAGACAAGCTGGCAAAATTATGTTTTCTTTTACTCCTTTGAAGAAAAAAAAAACCTTTTCGGTTGTCGGGCCACGAACTCTCAGCGGATTAGTTTTTGGTAAAAAAAAAAAAAAGGTTCAGGTGAGATTGAGAATGAAAAAGTAGGGAGAAGATTAAACTGTTTGTAATGTTTTGATTTTGTGTAAAAATAGGGGGAAGAGAACAGCATTCGTGGGAGGATCTCATTTCTTATAGGCCATGACTTGCAAAATGGCAAAAAAGTAACCTTCGAAAATTTCTGGCCTTTTGAAGAAATAAGGGGATCCTTGCAAGAGGAGCCGCCATTATAGGGGGGCACGACAGAACAAGACTTCCAGATGGGGGATGCGTTGAATTAAGAAACAGAAAATAAGTCCGTGATGATGTTGTTGGCCCCCAGTGGTCCACATGAGTGGTTGCAGCCAAAGACTCCATTACAGATTGTGGGACTATTACCTGCATCAGAGATTTCCATGGGAGGGGACGCATGTTTGGAGGGGGTGATTGGGGGTGCACTAGTGAGAAGAGAGTGGGTTGAGAATTATAATGTTCAGGGTGATTGCACTTTGGGTGGTGGTGCTGTTATGTGGCGGTGGAATGAGGGGTAACAGTAAGCAAGTCATGCATTGAAAACTACCCCCCCGACCTATTGTCATCTTTTCAATATGAATGGAGCTGTAATAATAATTGAGGGCCAAAATTCTTGCACCCTGCTGTTTTCGCTGCCCCCATGACTGCATATGCTTATGAACATCAGCGGGAACATTTGTGCACACTGATGAGCATGCCCTCCATGAGTCCATGGGCATTTTTTGCTCTTTTGGCTTGACTGTGCACCAGCAGACCTTTGTTAGTGGAGCAGAAATGTGCTGGAATTTTTAATTTTCATTTTTGCTTTTGTGCTTACTTGCTGGAATAATGTCGATCTCGTTGCCTCTTTTCAATTGTGGGGGGAAATTAACCACTTTGGGTGATATTCAGAGCAGGCTGGTGGCATGTGAAAATAGCATTGCTTCATGCTGTTTCAGAAATGTGGAGTATAATGCTAAACTCAGCAGTAGTTTGTTCATTCGATGAATAGAAAAAGTGCAGACCCAGGATCGTTTTGAACTTCGTCTTGACCTTATATACTTTTAGGACAAAAACTGATACATAATATTGCAGAACAAAAAGCCATTTTTTTTCAGCTTGAGCCGAAATGACATCAAGTTGTATATAGAGAAGATATTTTAGATCATGATTTCAAACACCACAATTCTGCAAGTTTGTTTGATCCAATTTTTGCAAAACAAAGTTATTTTCTTGATCTCAAGAACCATGATGCGTACTAATCAAAACTGTTTGAATTTGAAAAGCGTGTCAATACATGAAATGAACAAACAATGTTACACTTTTTATGCTGAGAAAAATGAACTGGAAGTGTATGACTACGTATATTGTGTTTGTGTATTACTGGTTGATACAATCCATCACTAATGATTTTTTTGTGAGCTTTATTTATAACATCTGGTATGATATAACTACTTGTATTTTTCAACAGGTGGTAACCGGCACGTGTCATTCTCTATAACTACTACCCCCAAGCTAGTATTTGCAATCGTCACATTTTCGTACAAATTTAATGTTACTGTATGCTATACATGTATCAGCTGTCATGAATGCTTCCATGCATTCTAAGAGAATTTTTTGGGGGAAAGATTTTTATTTGGAAGTACTTTCCCTTTTTATTGATATCCTGTTAGTAGAATAAGGTCGCAGAGCATGACATAGTTTTTTAAGCGTTTTTTTGAGAAAATCCATGGTGAGAGAGCACTTTTTCTGAGAATTTCACACCTGCACGATCAAGTTAAACGTTGTCCTTGTAACTTGCAAGGAGCTTTTAAATTGGGCTTAAAGTTAAATTAGTCTGCAAACTACCAAAAATATAAAGTTGAACTCCTTTGAACTGCTAGGGACGGCCTGTTTGAAAACGCGACGGCCATTTTGAAAATGATAATTTAATGGGTAATGATTGCGTATGATTACAATATCTACAGTCCTAATTGAATTATTTGTACAATGTTCTTATTATACACAAATCGTTATCATCGAAAGTTATTTTTTAATGGTGTAAAATGTTATAAAAACAGAAGTTGCTTAACGCTTCACTGACCTTGGACACTGGCAAATAAATAAAATAAAGATATACCAGTAACCAAATATATCAATTATCTTATGTAATATATATATTTTTAAATATGTGTAAGCTGAAGTAAGTTTTAAAGACAAGCTTTTGAACGTCATCTTTGAAGTTGGAGTTACAGACAGCTGAAGTGTGGTGTCCCCTTAAGCTAGAAGGTTAGCTAGAAAAAACATTCACTTAAAATTTAGTGAAGCTCGTTATTGTACAAAATCCCAAGTGCATTCCATCCCATCATGCTTTTCTCTGATCTTGTTTAGAAAAGAGCAATGCTTCCACCCCACATTCAATGGCATTGTTCTATCTAGTTCAACTATTTAAAGTTGATTTTTAGCAAGAATAGGACAGGTCAAGGAAAAATAAAGCGCAGCTATCATTTTGTCATGGATATATAACATCATGGTCTTGACAACGGTTTTCGAAATTTCCAATTTTAGCTCCCAATTCCTAGTTTAGCTTGTAAAACTATCCATGTGCAACAAAATGTTTATTGATGTAATGTCCTTCAAAAGATAGTGGTCCTTTCTTATATCTTCACCGCCCTTCTTGGACATCCAGTACCCTTGATGTTCCTAGCTGATTGAAATTATCGATGGTTGCCGCAAAGTGCCTTTGGCTAGAGTGAGAATTCGCCTATACAAACCCAACTTCATCATTCTCTAATGAGTTCATCAGCCTCCCATACTCCCGCACATGTGGACTTGTGCCAGCAACAAAAAAATCCCCATCGTCATGCCATTTCTTTCAAGAAACGATATAGAAATTCTAAAATGAGGTGCTGTTGTTGATATCATTTGAGAAATGGCCAGTAGCAAACATAAAAATGTTGAATTGATTCTTATTGATGCCAACAACGGATTTCTGAACTGTTGCACACGTTTACTGAATACTTTGCATCAGCAAACTTGTTGTGGCTTAATCTACAAAATATACATGAAGATGGTCATGGTAGTTCTAAAAACACTAAATGAGCAAATCCAAGGGAAGGGAACTCATGGTCCAAACTGCATAATTCGACTATCCAACACCACAGAAGTAGAAGAAGAAAAAAATTCTAGGTTTCTTTTCCAGGAGTAATTAATTGCCAGATAAATTTCGTGGATGACCCTCGTTGCAGTTTTACCTTCTTGTCCGCCTTCTCCAGTTCGTGGGCAATTGCAGGGGATGAGGGCGAGGCCCCTGGACGACCTGGCCAAATTAGCCGAGTTGGTCGTGGGCCTCTTTTTTCCTCTTCTACTTCTCATGGTCTCCCCCATGGGCTGGAAAAGCCATTAAACTCGGTTTAGCTCATTTTCTTCGTTTCCCTTTGTTCATTTTGCAACTTGGCTGTCACTGACGATGAAGACCTTCTAATATTTATGATTCAATCTTCGAGGTAGTACCTGTTTCTAGTCCTCCCTCTGCGTGCCTTGCCCCGGGACACTCACGTTCGACCATCTACCCAAAACTCGTGGTTCAACTGGGGCCAACTTAATACATGTTTATTCTCATAGTTAGGAAAACATTATTATTACACGAGGATTTCGCCTGCCAGCCAGCTCTCGAATTTTTATGCCCTGCTTGCTTTTTTTCGACACTCTGGACTTTTCTTTTTTTGGACAATTAGGACAATTTTTAAGTCCACCCTTTGGTCTTCTTGACAGGGTGACAAGTTTTATTTCTCTGGTATTTATCGTTGTTTTGCTCGATATTTGCAGTTGTATTCGGCACTTTGCTCGGGGCTGTAGACAAGACAAAAAAAAGTCATTTTGGAATTACTATAAAAGTATAAGTTGCTGAGAAAAAAAGATGGCCGCCACGTGTTGAGTAATGGAAAATTTCCTCCCAGACAGTCATTACTTTATGAATGCAGTCTGTTCCGAGGTTTAACCTAATTTAACAAAACGTCTCAGCAGTAAAAACCTATTGATGGTTTCAGTAGGGCATTGTTTTACGTGCTAAAGTAGGGATGTACTAGCTGGTGGGTACTACAGAATTGAACTGTGGCTGGTGGCTAATTGGGATTTGTGGGTATTGTGGGGAAAAAACTTGTGATGGCTTAAAATGATATTAGCAATGGGGGATTTACTTTTAAAGTTTTTTAGGAGGGAATCAAGAGTTTGGTGGTAATCTAGTGGTTAAAATGACAACTGATGGTAACGTTCAAATGTCCTGGTGGTTTTAGTTTGCGTGGACTTCAGTGGTCTACTGACACATTCCATCCTATCATTATCTAAGATGTGTCCAAGATGTGCCCCGAAGGATAGTCTGGCCTCTTTTCGCCTGTATTTGTCGGTGTCTTTGCACACTTACGGTTCCTAATTGAACACTTCATTTTTTAGACAAAATTACTCGCGACCCTGAACCTTCAACGTGCAAGTAATATATCCCCTGAAAACGTCCAAAACCCCATTTTTAGCTGATTACAAATTGGTGTACCGACAGAAGACTACCTGATAATCAAATCGTGAAGTGTTTGGTGGGCGGAGTAACATTGCTTTTCAGTTTCCTGTGAATATCTCGAGGGCCACAGATAATTGGCAGTGAGGTTCCAAAAATATCTGTTTACTGGACGCAAACGACTATGGTCCAGGGTATCCGGAAGTGGCTATAACTCGCCATTAGGTTGGATGGGTGCGCCTCTATCTGGTTAACTTAATAAGAAACAAAGACTAAAATGCCGCTTCAATTGTTTTCTGCAGACTGGGGGTGTCAAGTCTACATATCACCTAATGGATGATGATCTTCTTTGTATACATGCAGAACGTTTTTTTGTAATCTTCTTCTGCTACATGAAGCAATTAGTTAGAACGGCTATGTGGCGTCAACCCAAACAATGAATTCGTAAGACACTTTCTGATACATTAAAAGATTGCAATATATAAATTAAAACAGACAATTCTTTGTAGAGCATTATGAAAACTCTTGTAATCATATATAAATTTCACATGCAAAGTTTTGCTCGTTTTAAAAAAACTGAGTAATGGAAAATTAATTAAACTGGTGATAAAGCAATATGAAAACTAATTACCACCCTGTAAAATTCCAGACACGATGTTATTTATAAATATATTGGAATAATGTCTCAAGAGCTTAGAATGTACAGTGTTAGTTGTTTTTTATTGAATTAGTCTCAATTCTGAAATTTCGCATTAATCTAATTTTTTATATTGTTATTAATAGTCTTGTAGATAATTTATACGCATTATAACTCATTCCTTCATTATTTAATGTATTGAGCAGTCCTCAACATTTTGGGAATAGATTTTGATCTGGCTTAAACGTATTCCTAGAACAGCAATGATCCTTTGCTTGACTAACCTGCTGACTCTTGTGGCAGGAAGGCAGGCTCTTTACCTTATACATAGGCACGGAATAGATTAACTTAGGATAGATTGACTCGTACAAGTATCTTCATCCATACTTGTCTGAAATTGTTTGGGCTTGCCAAATTGATGTCCAAGCATTCCCATACAAGAAGATTATTACCTGCCCGAAATGATTAGTCCCGTTAAATCCAACCCATTAATTATTCATGGCTGCATGTTTCTTTGGCGATTACCTTCCCTTGCTCTTTCAACTGAACGCTGATAACAACTGACCACAATGTGGCCACTCGGGGGGTTGTTTTCAAAGGAGATGTGTATTTTTAGCAAACGTTAAAAAGAAAAGTCCTTGGAAGCCATTTCTAAATATTGGTCCTTTGTGTGTACAGTGTACTGGCCTCAGGCCGATAGTATGGAAGGTATACATTCCCTTTTAAAAGAAGACAAAGGGGAAATTCACCGGTCAACTCGTATAGTGGAACCTCATTCAGCTTGGCTTGACCATTGGGCATGCCATCCATTGAGCACCGGTTGTCACATAGGATGAAATATTTGAAAGTTCAGTTGTTATATAGGAAGTTTGGTATTAAGACGTGGCATTTGATCGTTTCCTCGCGAAAGACGTCAGGGAATTTGCAAACAAATATCCCATTGGAGATCTCATTCTTCCCCATCGTGAAAAAAAAAAGGAAATTGTAGGAAAAGTGTGTCGCCACTGTCGGCCAGCGCATCATTGTCCTAAATGGTGGGGGGTACCATTTGGGATGTGGAAGGACACCGGAATTTATTATTGTTAGAGCGGACATTACTCACCTTCTAAATTGCCCGAGTGTCTCTGGGTGCTCCTATAATTCTTGCTGTTGTTTCTTCTGTCGTGAATAAGAAAAATGGTAGCTGGGGAAGTCTTGTGTCTGTGTGTCGGCCAAGAATTAGTTTGACACAATGGTATGTGGATGAAGAGGGGGTAGTTACCGAACTGGGCTGACCGTTTTTCTCCCAAGGTTATAATGCATTCTCTTGCACCCACACTCAAGCAACGTCTTCGTGACGTCATTGCAAAAAAACCGAGGTACTGTCCTCCCTTTTTTTAGAGTTCGTTTACATCGTGGTTCCTATTGATAATGGCACGTCTTTTAGGACACAATTTTTATTCGTCACAGCTAGAAACGTGCCTTCCAGCTTTTTTCCTTCTTCAAGAACTGCCATTAGACTGCTGTAATACTTTGGAACGATAATGTTAGGTCTTTTATCAATAAGGATGGGCATTTTCCGCAATTGTTCCTCCATTTGCTGTTGTCACACCAAAGGCCTACAGCCCAGAATTTGTCCACTGTAGAATGCTCGTATTTTACATAAGTTATCTATGTATTGCTGACTCATTCTAAGGTATAGTGCAGCAACACTCGGTGGAATGTTTAGTTTTGGTATGTATACAATCAACAAACCGCAATATAAAGAGTCATGAAACCGATACACAAGCACGTATGACATCAGCATGGTTTGCACAGCTTCTGTTTAAGATCACTTCTGTTGTGTTTTATTTAAATGCAGAACTAACAATGCAAAATGTTTCCATTCTTCATTCTTGAAGAGCACAAACAAACCGTATCGCACGTCCACGTTACATTACTTTTTTATGATTATTAGTATTGAAGTTTTGAATTTCAGAATAAATAAACAAACGAGCTCCTGTTTGAATATAATGAAGTGCTTATTTAAGCCCACAGGAAGGTGATAGGCAACACGTGCTCAATGTTTGGGGACGTGGAAGGGGGGGGGGGGGGGGCA
>JAQGAE010000923.1:0-27942 GCA_034696685.1 Julus scandinavius | reverse complement strand
GGAGAGTTCCACCTTTGACCTGGCGCCAAACGCGCCCAGGTCAATTCCTTAGATTCCCTTTATGGACTTCACTCGAAATCCACAATGTCCTTTTTTAATTGTCCCTTACGAGAATACGTATAAAGCTGGCTCCAAATCGGTTTTCATCTAGGATGAAATCCATTTCGTGACCACAGTTTGTTGTGTATGTATACAGTGTACATATAACGGCGTTAATTTGGTAGTCTGTTTTCGTTCATGTCCACCCTGAAATTGCGTGGCTACCTTTCCATAATAATAATAATGAGGATGATGATGCGGTGCGGGTGTTTTCAAGGTGTGGAAAACAGGATTGCCCATTTTTTTCCCCCTTTGAAACATGTCCCCCACCCCCTGTTCCTGCCCCCGAGGAGTGGGGGCTACTAGCTGCTACATGATCGATGTGCTGGTTTTACATGTGGGTTAGCGTGGCCTCCCCCAACTTTATTTCTTTGGTCGGCATTCTTTGCATACCTTGTAATTCATTGTTTTGCCCTGTTTCGTTCCATTCCATTGATTTTTCGGACATTTTTACCTGACGGAGCATTTACTCCTCTCCCTCCCATCGCCATTCAAAAACTTTTACCTGCCCCATTAATGCGCGTCTTCTCTCCCTCCTTCTTTTTTCGGTTTTGCCTTTGGCCCTTTCTACACCCCTGCCTGCTTTTGCTAAGGGTTCAAAGGTAACCCTTATCCGGGTTCCAAACCACGCTTTTTATTTCTTTAATGCTGGTAGCCAAAAGTAGGTAAACGTCATAAAAAAATTGGTGAGAACCGGGTTGCACTTTTAGTTCAGTTTGCTTAAAAACGTTGGGCCTTTTTTTTTTTTTTCTAAAGGACTACTATCATTGTACGGTTTTTTTCTAGTTGAGTACCCCACGATTCCATGGAGGTTAATAGGACATGAATGCCGCGCCATCTAGCGCAGAGGAACTCAAAGCATTACAGAGAAACTTAATGAAACTCGACAGAATATTAAGATTGTGTAAGGGGCCATTCAAAAAGGACGTCCACATGGTGTACATTTTACCCCCCGCATAGACGTCCTTAATTTTTTTTAATAGTAGGGTGTCCAGAAAATGGTTTGGAACATACAAGGGCCCATCCTATAAATTCCCAAGCACTCGTCTCAAGTACATTTTAGACTGGGCACACATTCGTCTGGTGTCCATTTCCACTTTTCATTGATCTTTAAAACTCCAATTAACAAAAAAAAAAAAAACGAAAAAAATACCATCTTTAGGAGACGTCCATATTGGCTTAAACCCCTCCCCCCCACGTCCACGTGCCAGCAGACCCCCTACCCCCTCTAGAGGACGTCCTTTTTGAATGGCCCCTAAATATGTCCCTTTTTAAGGGACTATACCAACATTATACGCTTTTTTGTTCCCTAGCCGAGTGCCACACGATTTCATAAAATTGATAAGACATGAATGCCGCGCCATCTAGTGCTAAGAACTCGAAAAGAACAGCAGTTTGCTTAAGTTTCAGAACATTATGAAGTATACTTATGGATCTAGCCGCGGTAGATCAACATTGACTATTTGTGGGTCCTCATCAGCAAATATGACAAGTTATATCGCAATATAACACAACTGAGCCTTTGAAATTAGGTAACAACTATAGGCCATTGCACCCCTCGTCATAAAACAGGTTTGGGTGTGTCGTGTGTTGGTGTTTGGTGTGGTTCAGCTCTTAGTAGCTGTTCATAAAGTTTATTCCGGATCATGACAATCTTGTTCCCGCTGTTAGCATTGTCTTTGTGATTTATATCCAACAAAAACCACATTTTTAGCGAAGGTATTTAGGAACTTAACTCCCTACATGTATCGGTGTAATACAAGGCACTGCCATATATATAGTATACTTTTACTTGAGATCATTCTCAAGCAATCATGGTGGTCGGTCCCATGCTTTCCTGCATTCCTGAAGTTTCCTCCAAATATTCCTACTTCGAACTGGAACATTTCACAACTATTGCGTAGTTAACATACTTTCTTGGTTTAAATTTATGGGGGGTTGTGTGCCTAAAAAATGAGAATTCCACCCTCTGACTTTTAAAGAATTAAGATTTATCATTCGAGTGACATGCACAGTCATGCAATCCACATCGTGTAATGTATGCTTTCAGTCTGAGTAGTTTGAAAGTGCGCAATTTCCATTCAATTTTAAAATGGATGCAATCCATTTATCCAAAAAGTGACCATGAAATTAATAACTTGAGGAAAATATCATTTCGTAACTTGGTGTTTTTTTTTCTTTGTTTTTTTTTTCACGATTTTTACATTATTTTCAAACGATGATTCATTTTCTTAACGTGGGATTTTCGTGATAATTATTAATCTAAACTTGTATAGGATGTCGTAGTTTTAATTATGACATTGATAAATTTTGACATAGACCTCGTTCGAGAAAACCTGAACAAAATACAATGAAAAGTATAACTATAAAATTTTAATAAATGAAAAAAAATAACCAAAAAAATAACCATTTTGCAACCCGGTAATAAACCAGTTAAAAGTTTGGCCATGGTGACTCACTGATTTTACCTTTATACTAATTGACAATGTAGTTATCCAAAAGAAAATGTTACTGTCAATTAAAACGTGCCCTTCCTTCTTAATTAATGAAATATAAATGAGTGGAAATGTTTTTTTTCTGAAAAACTAAAAGAGATTTTAGCTATTTTTCCCTGTAACCAATCAAGGAAGTAATGAATTTGATATGCACTGAGTCATAAAAAAGTAGAACCCAATAAAAAAATCGCAGCTACTACGTGAAAAATGCTTCGATTTAAATGTAATTTGTCACTTACATAGAAAAATAATGTAGAAACAAAAATAAATTATAAAATGTGCTCTCAATGTTCTCCGGGGACCTTTACACAAGCCCGGAGTCTAACGCGCCATTCTTCGATTTACGAATCGATTATACGCTGGTGGAGTTCGATCCAAGTTTTCTTTATTCGTAGTTTCGTGCCTTTGATATTATTAATCTTCGATTTGTAAACCTTTTCCTGGAGAACTCCCCATATTTTTTGTCCACCGGATTCGAGTACGGACTGTTTAGTGACCAATGGTTGAGTTCGATGAACTGTGGCGTTTCCCGTTGCAGCAGTTCAACTGTTTCTCGAGCACTGGCTTGTTGAAAAATGAAAAAAATCCGTGATTTGTCGCATGTCCGGAACAAGTTTTTTGTTACTACATTATTGTTCTATGAAAGTGCCAAATTTCGTTTAAATCGAAGCATTTTTCACGAAGCTGGTGATTTTTTTTATTGGATTCTACTTTTTTATGACTCACATTGTATATGCTAATTTGAAAAATTGAAAACTACTCAACGTGAGTAAATTTTTTTATTTTTTATCTGGCTCAAGTGTTTAAAAAAAAGTAATCCTTATGTAAATAAATGTAGCCCTGTATTTTTTTAACCGAAGACAACCCAAAATATTTCAGATTGATGAGTCCATATCTGTACTTAAAAAGCACTCACATCACTCATCCACAGCTGATGGAGTCTTGGTAAGGCGTTTACTCGCCCCGAGGACTTTATCACAAAAGGAGATAAGTACTTGGAAATTAGTCTTCTTATACGACTATTGGATGTGGGCGAGGTGGTCCTATTTAGGCTACCAGTGTAATGTATTTAGATGAATGCTTAACCCGCTTATCTCGAGTAATTCGTTCACAGCTTGTCTCTGCATACACTGTATTCTGAGGGTTCAACAACAACAAAAATCCAGCAACATTTTCAGAAAACAAGTTCATGTACTCCAAAATCGTAGTCTACTTTTGAAAAGCAATTTGTTGTCTATAAAAGGATGCTTTAATGACATTTTATAGGTTGATGTGAATAAAAAAAATTGCATAGTCTTGTTATCAGGAATGAAACTTTGAGCATTTGCTCCTGAAACTCTTTTTAATGTTACATTCGTTTTCATTTCCTGTGGCTTACAATATTTTTAGGGTGAGCTTTAAGGTTTTTGGCTATTTTGGAAGTATTTCAACCGATTTGGATAGAATTAATTCAAGTCAGATTCAGATAAGAGGACGTCCTCAAGAGTGTGGTACGGGGTCTGCTGGAATGTGGACAGGAAAAGGGGAGGAAAGCCATTATGGACGTCCACTAATGATGGTATTTTTCAGTTTTGGGGTTTTCTGTTGAATTTTAAGTTTTAAAGGTCAGTGAAAGGGGAAATGGACACCAGAAGAAATGTCTTCCCTGTCCCAAATGTACTTCAATTTTTAAAACCTCAGGAAAGTTGGGAATTATGGTTAAATTTGTGTTAAACACCAATTTTAGGCTGGAATTTTCCTTCGAGTTCCAGGAAATTTTAGTTACAAAAGTCTGGAAAAATGTCGTGGAAATTTCTAGGATGAGCCTTTGTATGTGCCAACACATTTTCTGGGCACCCTACTTTTCAAATAAATATAAGGACGTCTATGAGAGGGGGGGGGGGGTCTGAACTAAAATAACACCAAGTAGACAGGGGTTGGGGTCAATTTTTGAAGGAATTTCTAGGAAATCCTTTTTTGAATGTCCCCTAGCACGAAATCAATTTCGTGACTTGGGCACTACATTATATTACAATCATGCATGTAATATGCTGTATCCATCTAAAGACGTGCAGTGCCATCTCTGGGCAAACATGAACAACCTAAAATGTTAAATTTTTATTTTTGAGAATAAACTTGGATACGTACATTTTTTTTTATTTTACTTGAATGTTTTTACATTTATTAATAACATTTTAAGTTTTACTAAAACTTGTCTAAGCTTAATCTTTTCATATCAGTATTTTAAAATGTGCTGTCCGTAGTGATTTTTTTAAAATTTGGGTTTCAGATGTCGTTTTGCCATCAGACCACCCAACTAACTGTTGCATGTCTAACTTTTCTGGTTAATTTCAAAATTGCGTATCTTCTGGCATAACGTGAGAGTGACATTTTTCTCCAATAAGAGCCTGGGTTTAATGCAAACCAAACTTATGTTAGACAACCTCTCATTATTTATTTCCGCAGGTTTTTTGATTCTTGTCATAAAATTTTACAATGAACAGATTCAGACCTCCCCTGGTTGGAACCATTAGATGACCCGCTTTTTTTTTCGTGTTTTTGCCCACTTAACAATTATTACCAACGTCCAAAAACGCTTTTAAACGTACTTTATATTTATGTATGCACATTGCACGTAGGCTGGTCCAAGAATACATTAAAAAGTCAGTGTCAAATGTTTTAGATATTTAACAGACAGGTTGCGAACATTTGCATAGCGACATCTACCGGATACCCGTGACTTTTGAATTAGGCCATCTATATTTAACCAATGTACAAGTCGGTACCTTTAATGTTGGATTAGTTTTCGATTACAAATGGGATGTCTTTAGCGTCTTTTACTGTGTTTTTTACTGTACTAGGTATGTCCCAAAAGTAAGTGTACTCACAGTTAAATGAGGGAGGTTTGGGTGGGGGTGAGAATTGTTTAGGGTGGCTTGATAGTAGATCAGCAAGGGCCTCATATTGTTGTTTTTCACTTTAAAATGGTAGATTTTTTTAAATTAATATACAAGTTTGAAAAATATCCATTATTTTGCACACTCTGCCAGCAGGTGGCAGCATGAGATAGACAAGTTGTGAGTGCAAAAATTCAAATAATAATTTAATTGAAAAAATCTACTATTTTAACGTGAAAAATGACACGATCAGTACCTTGCTGATTTATAAAGCTATTTTAAACAATTTTTATTTTATTTCATCTTTTGTTGTTTGACTGTGAGTGTCTTTGCAAATTTTCTCATTGAAAGGGATAGGGTTGTAATCCCCCTCAACAGTTTATAAGATACCCATGACAGTACAATTTATGTTCTTCAAAATACAACCCTTGGGAAGCCACACAGTGGTTACGTTTTTTCCCCACAATCAGTAGCTGTACTGGAAGTTATTTATTATTGGTGTTTAGAACCTCGGTTACAGTTATTTGGATAAGTTCACAGTCCTGTAATGATAACCTTTCAACTTAGAGAAAGGGCGGTAGTCACACGAAGCTAGGTGTGGGTTGTAAGGAGGTTGTGGAAGACTTTGGTTAAACTTGCAAATGTCTCGGTGGCAGTTTGCTTGAATTTCACACAATTTGATCGAGTATCATTGTTTCGCTTCATCGCAAATGTAACGAGATATGAAAACAAGACCTTACTCAAACAGAGGTAGAGCGGCACTTACTCAAACCGATCGAGTTGAAACATATGTATCTGCACATTTAGCCAAGATCTCTACCGACAATATAACACTTGTGTATTATGCATTTTTATTCTTGTTTATCACAATAATTTACCTCGGATTGTTCAGAATTTAAATTTCTTGTTATTGTTTTTTTTTACAGATCGGGGATATTTCTGAGGACGCATTCTTTCTGTAATGAATCTATCAAAATAGAGCCGGATGGTCGTATTTGTGGTTAGCTAACATTCGTCTAAGCTCGTTTTGTCGAAATAAGGTAAGCTTTTTTTTCCTCTTTAAGCTTTCGGTTGCATAACTGATTTTTAGTACGGTATAAACCATTTTAAGTAGTTCGGAGAAACAACCATTAAAATTGCGTATTATCGAGACTCTAACAACGTGTAATAAAATTATAAAATACGAGACAAGGGGATTTTTTTTGTCCGTCTGATTTCACCGCTAACCTTTTTCACTATCCATTTCATCGAATAAAATGATTCACTACAAATTGTAAACTCGCATTGGTTTGTCGGCTGTTCATTTGTTAACAGTTTTATTTAATCATTAAAATTAAATATTTATTACTCGAATTTGTCGATAGTTTTAGATACGGTTGTTTACAACTCCTGACATTTTGGAGGAATTTTTAGGGAAAATGTTTTCTCTGAATTTTTTCTCTTATTGTATAACGCCCTCCATACAGGGTGGCCACGAAAAAGAGGAACCTTTTTCATAAATTCGTAACTTTGTTTTTTAATCAGTTTTTTTTGCACAAATATAGGCAACAAACGTATACGAACAAAACAGCTACTTCAATGTGTCCTACATCCGCAAGTTACGAAATTTATGAAAAAGGTTCCACTTTTTTTTGTAGCCACCCTGTACATGATTTGGTTCATGAAACATGATACCGCTGTTTAATTGGTTCAAGACTTCAATTGGAATGTTCAACAAGGTTGCCATTTATCCAAATTTATACATAAAACATGCACAATTTCTGGATGATGGTCTAATCTGTGGTCAAAGGGCCGCAATGTTTTCGTGGGCTGCTTATATTCTAAATTTCGGTTTTCGATGATTTTGCATTCTTTACTTAATTGAAGATTAGATTAATGTGACAGCTTAATTCTTGTCATACATGTATACAGTTTTCCGAAGTGCACACATGACACATGTAACGCCCGCAACAGATGAAATTGACCACTCATTCTATTCCAGTCTGTAAAGTTCATTGGCTTTCAAAGGCAATTAATTTTATTGCGTTTGATAAGTCGGTATAGTGGTAGCATTAATTGTTGGCGCCATTGTTTATTAGCGCTTCAGACGTGATTTGTTGATCGTAAAAGCGCTATGATATTTCTCCATGTTAGCATTTACGCACTCACTTAATGATTAATAATTACACGTTTCAAGACCATTTGTTGGAACTTATGTATATATATATATGAAAAGGAAGGGAGGGAGGGAGTTGATCGTATATAGTCTTCTATCCTACTTCTCTCTCTCTTCATTACATAATTTGTTATTGCATCGGGAGAGTGAAGATAGGATTTGTGAGGAATTGGATGCAGAAGTAGGGTTTTGTTATCTGAAAATATGCAGTAGCCAGAATATAAGATGCTCGTATAATTTATATCAATCAATGTAGTGAATTTCTAGTTAATCGTCCGTCAGACAGAGCCCATTCGTCAATGCCACCTTAAAACTGATCAGTTTTGTAGATGAGTGAGACTTTATTTAAGAAACACGATGTTGGCATAATTTTATTTGGAGAAATTAGACCGCTAAGACTCGGAAAACAAGCCTACGTACCCGAACCCCTCTGGGAGAAGATCTTATCGTATAAGGGTTTTAAATTATTCAACAGGTTTACTTATTTATCTGGAAATCCATTTGGTTAAATACATTTGAATTCGTCCGTTGCTAGCAAAGTGTCTTTATAGACACTTGGACCACAATCAAAATGTTTGAGGTCTTAAGTCACTGCAATAGCTCATATCATGCATTCTTGAAAATACGCATGACTTTTTTGTAAATCTGTAGAATTTATTATTTGATAGACAAATGGGTGTAGACAAAAATTTAAGATATATTGGGTCATTACATCTCATCTTTGGCTTTAGGTATAAGACTTTAGACGAGGTTATTCAGACTACAGTAGAACCTGTCTTAAGTTCAGACGCTTGGGCCTGGTGAAAAATATGCTTTTAGACAGGTTCATGTATTAGTCCCAAGTATTTTATGCTTTTAGATAGGTTATTCATTTACACAGGATGCATTTAAAAAGATTCTACTGTATTTACAAAAATATTGTGGGGGAGGTCCTTGGAAATTTAAAGGACAAGCCCTGAAATCTTCGAAATATACGGGCATTTTTTCCAACAAATTTACAGGGCACCATGTTTGAGGTAGATACAAATAAGTGGGTATAAATACTGTACCATGATGTAAACGTATACAAGAGGGCATTATGGTGGGCTATTTTGCTTACAAAACATTTGTGCCCCAAGAGCAATCGTGTGTACCTTTTCTTTTTTTCCAGTCTGTATTTCGTGTCACAAGTTGATGGCAGCCTAATGAGCTTTAATTTGGTTTGAAAATTGTAACTTAGTCAAAAAATAATAAATAAAAGAAAATAAATATAAGATAAAAACTGGAAAATCCAGCAGAATATAATTTGTTTAAAAACTCCTCGGGGAAAATAACACAAAATTGCTGGTAGCTGATGCCCTCTAGGGTGCAATTTGGGTGGCCATCGCATCAATCTCCTTTGCTGTGAGAAGAAATTCTCAAATGTAATCTTAAAATACCATAAGAAAAAATTTGGAGGTGATTAGACTATCTACATGGCCTGAGAATTTCCTGGAAATTTGTTCATTTTTTTGTGTGTGTCAGATATAAATGTTTAAAATGCACCGTCTTAGACACGAATCCCTTTAATCTTTAATCAGAAAAGTCTCGTAATTCCTCACATAATCATAAGTCCGTAACATGGATTGTACTCTCTGTATGTGAACTTCAAATGTTTGATCATCGTTTTATGTTTGAATTTAATGCCTCGCTTTATGGCAAATGCTCTCAGCGTGTTTTTATCAGAATACGACAGATGGCTAAAAATCTCAGTCACGGATTGGTTCGTAATTAATTAAACGTGCTTATCCCAGACTTCTAAAAGATCGAAATGACTTTTTTTTTCCCGGTTGCCGAGCATCATGGCGCCCAATTTTGTTGCTAATGGAAACTTTGAAGAGTTCAAAATGAGGGCTGTATCGAGGTCTGGATTTTGCTAATCTGTGCTTTTCGCCCGTTTTTATGTTAATGAGTTTGTCGGAACGTAATGGTGCGTGAAATGTTCTTATTGATTAAAATCATGGCCACCACATACAGGGATTTTTTGGCGTGAATAAGCACTCAGCTCCCTCTGAAATTGAAAGATGGTACGTGTGTATGCATCATTGAACAAAATGATGGACCCTGCATGTTTTTTATATTTTTCTCGGGGGAAATTCTATTGATAGGAACTGCTTTGTGGCATTCAGAAATTGAAAATCAAGGAATTTTCAAATACTACTATTATCTTGAAGAGGAACGGTTGTGACGATGCTGTAGATGATGAGGTAACTAAGGGGAGTTAAGTTAAATAAGGGGAAATGCGTAGTAGTTTGGAATATTTCACTCCTATTTGGAACCCCCACAGGATGGTTCATATTCAGGATATAGAGATGGTCCAGCGTAGGGCAGACAGATTTGCTAAGGGCAGTTACCAACATTCCCGGAATGTGACAGAAATGCCCCACTCTCTAAATTGGGACACGTTGAGGCCCTGACGTGAAAAGTAATCTATGGGGTTACTCAAACTTTTTAATCTTTCTCGTAATTCAAATATATTAACGCCTAAAGACCACTCTAGGAGTAGACAGAATCACTCAAATCCTTTGACCGAGCTTCGTGCCCTAAGACGGATGCTTCCTATTGGTCCTTCTTTTTGCGTGCGATTAGACGATGGAATAAATAGCCTTCCTGGCGAAAGTCCAGATTTAGTTAAAATTCAATTTAACAATGATGTCTAAGTCGCTCCTGAAATGATTGGGTACGACCCCTTTACCATATGACATCTATTTGCTGACTGTAGGGTACTGAGTTGAACTTCAAAATTTTCCATTGTTAATTTTTCATCATACTTATCGAAATATCGCCAAGCATGAATTTGTCGAAATGTCCTTCTCGCATGCAGTGTATATGTGAAATCGAGACAAATATCAATTGGGGACATTCACCCCGTATGCAGAATAAAAATCCAATCTTCATTGCCGTACATCGTTTATTGTACTTTGCTAATTATAATTTCAACCATAACCTCTAAATACACGCACATGCGTTTTCTATAAAAAATAATGAAATTCAGCGTGTAATTACACTTGCATTTGCATGTATATTGGTTCGTTTTAATTAAGTTTAGACTTTTGAATGCATTTTTCGTTTGAAAAGAATTTCCAACATCTTTGCCAGACAATGCATATTTTTTAGCGAGATTAAATCTTGTATTCTACCAAAAAAAATGTATGCGTGCTGCGCTTCATTTTCTAATGGCCTTTTCCATGCAATCTTATTGAATAATATCTGACATGTAACTTTCTAGTGTATGGAAACATGGTTAATGCTCCCCGTTTGTTAGACGTTTGTGCTAGAAAAGTATTCGTAATGAATTTGTTCTGCAAAAAAAAAGTATCAGAGAAGAAAAACGAATGACATCCACAAACATGTTTTATTGAATTGAATGCGAGCCAAACAATAGCATTAGATTTCTGAGATTAATTTGTCTGCCCCTTGTATACTTACAAATCTTGTTTAGACGTTCAAATTTTCTGGGAAAATGGAGTTGTTATAAATCATTCATACACTAAATGCGCCGTATTTGCCTTTAATATACTTATTGGATTGGTTTTAATGGACATTGACATACACTGTGAGTCATAAAAAAGGAGAGCCCAATAAAAAAAATCACAACTTCGTTTAAAATGCGTCGATTTAAATGCAATTTGGCACTTACATAGAACAATAGTGTAGAAACAATTATGAATTATAAAATGTTCTCTGGTGGCCTTTACGCAAGCCCGGAGTCTAACGCGCCATTCTTCGATTGACGAATCGATTATACGCTGGTCGAGTTCAATCCAAGTTTTTTTTAACTCGAAGTTTCGAGTGTTCGATATTATTAATCTTCGATTTGTAATTTTTTCCCGGAGAACTCCCCATATTTTGTAGTCCACTGGATTCGAGTCCGGACTGTTTGTTGGCCAGTGGTCGGGTTCGACGGACTGTGGCGTTTCCCGTTGCACAAGTTCAACTGTTTCTTTTTGAAAAACAGAAAAAATCCTAGATTTGTGGCATGTCCGAAACAAGTTTTTTTGTTCCTACACTGTTCTTCTATGTAAGTGCCAAATTTCATTTCAATCGAATTGTTTTTCACGAAGTTGTGATGTTTTTATTGGGTTCTACTTTTTTATGACTCACAATGTATATTAAAGTTTTCGGTAAATGAAAGGACGTTTAAATGATTCTATGTCAAACATGATTTTTGATAGTGTTAGAGGTTAAAAATGTTTCTTTTTGTTTGTTTTGGCGCCACCCTTTGGCTGTTTAATGCGACTGATAATGGGACATTGTTGCTACATTTTCGATTAGCTTTTCTGCAAAGTTGAATTACTGGTAGGACATATCAGCAGTTGTTTAATAGAATGTTAATTCAATACACGGTGCAAGCATGTTGTAAATCAGACGAGTAAATATGAATTTGAATTGAAAATGTAGTCCATATTTTAAAAGTAGAGAAACGGTGAAACAATTCATTCATTATCAACCCACTCTATTTCATTTGCATGTAAATGCTCCATGGGGGAAAAAAACCCACCTTTTTTTATCTGCTTTTTGGAACATGCTATCGTAAACCTGTCAGTTTCGAAGTAAATGTCGTTTTTTATTTATTTATTTATTTAAATGGGTGGTTTTGACTGCTAGATATTTATCTGTTGATTTCCTGTTGCATAATCAACACTGGCGATAAATTTTTACTTTTGACCTATCACATCATACAACTAATTTGGTTTGGAAATTTAAAAATCGTGCTGTTTTTAAATTATTTTCACGCAGCTTCCCTTCTGATGAATATTTTATAAGTCGGCCTGATTATTAGATTAATTTAGGACTGGCTTAGAACAAATAACTTTTAATTGCCCCATGCTGTTGGGCAATCAACGCTAGCATCGGAGTATTACACTGAAACAAAAAGACTATTTTAAGGATTCTTTTTAGAAAATTTTAACGGTTATTTTAACTATTGTATAAGAATTCATGCTTTTAAAATTGAATTTCCTTTTGTCTTTCTTTCCTTTTGTTGGTTATCCAAGTTTCGTTTGTCCCAGGAAAGTCATGTGTTAGCATTTTCTTTATAATCCCACCATAGGCACTCTCGACTTCATGTTTGTTCTTCCTTTCAAGTTTTTTCCCCTTTTACTGCGTTTTCAAATCCTTTTTCTTCTCCTTGTGTCTTTATTTGACCATGAGACATTTTTATGCTGACTGTATACTCTTCCTGCTTTTTATTCTCTCCATTGTTTTGCTTTTTAACGATTTCATCCGCCTAACAACGGTATGGTTTCGCTTTAATTAATGTTCGAGTTTCTATTAAATAAACATCAATTGAAAATAGCCAGAAACGCCGAAAAAAACTGCTATTTCTTCATAGACTTTAAAGTACGTGCAGTATGTACCGTATGTAAACATTTAGTTAATTGTAGATATCACCCCGAGCTCAAATAATTTTTTTTTATCACGAATTGGCACGTATTAAGGGTGTTGTGTAACCAAATTTTTCATTCCCCAACTTTTGGGAAACATCTACCTAACTCATGATTCAATTTCTCAGTATGACCAGCCTATCAGATGTCATTATTTTAAACAACTTTGATTCTGTGTATGTATAGTGAATGGTTTTTTAGTATAAATTTCAATATAAAGAGTTTTGGAAATTGATCTGCTTTATAGTCGTTAAACACGTGTTCAATTATCGAGAAATACGCCTAAATTTTATTATTTTATTTTGGATAATCTTCAATTTAATCCTGTAATTTACTGTTTTACTCAAATTCATAGTATTCATATAGGTTTTATTCCAAGGCTCGTGTCTTTAAACTCTTTTTAAGCTCTAACTTTATCTAAAGCTCTCGACATATTAAGTTTCTGAAACAAGGAAAAAGTTCATGCTCTTTTAAGTTATTTATTACTTCAATCACTCAATGTTTTTCGTGCTATATTTTCTTCCTCGTTTTGATTTATCCTGATTTTTAAATTAAAAAACGAAAGCGAATTTCAAGTTATCGGCGGGTTTAAGAGCCTATTTATTACTTACTCGTCTTTCGACACCCGGTCAAATATATTAAACTTCTTCGAAAAGGACGGCTTCAGAGTTCACGGTATCAATTGAGCACCAATTGATCCTGCTGCTGTGCTTCTCAGAATTTTTCGGTAACTTTTTTTTTCTCTCTCCACTAGACAAAAACTCATTGGCTGCAGTGCTTTGCCAAGGTTAGATCTAAGCGTTATATAAACTAGACACGTATCTCGGTGGATGCCAGATATGATTTATGATCGAGAATCTATCGGGATTATTTATCCTAGGAAAACATGACATATCGTTTATTAAGGACTACATTTCAGGATTAGCAGTAGTGCATTGTGAAGCCTGCCTCCTACACGCTTTTGGTGCATCTTGGTGAAGTAATAAGCTATCAATCTAGGATTATTTTTAGGCAAACACTGACTAGGAGATCATGTAAGAAGAACTGTTTATGTAACGTATGTATTAGAAAGTTTAGAAGAATCTAGTTATTTTACTATATCTTGTTACTTTAACACTAATTGGTGTTGTACTTATTTAATGTATCCAATGTTTGATTGAACAATTGCGTGGATGATGCATTGTCATAAAACTTTAAAATAAAGCTTTCTGGTGACAGGTATTAGATTTCATCGGATGCCGATTAGTTCTGGATGTTTCCTTAATTTGTAAAAATGTAAAATGGTGACTACGCGATGCAAATTCCTGTCAAAAGTTTTCACTCTTTGATCACTACGTTGTTGGCAACTAAATTTTACACCAGGCACTACAGGTTTACTCTACGTTCAGAATAATCATACCACCCTATAGAGAGAGCAATAGCTGGCACTTTGATTGTGCGTGATGAGATAATGAAGTTAAATTGGCGCTCCGTGAGCATTAATAACTCACACAATGCGAAATTGAGCTTCTTCGCATCGAGCAATTAGCTTTTTTCTGTATTGTAAGCCGCGGTCTGGTTCACCCAGGATTCTTTGGAGAAGAGATAAATTTCATTGAAAGTGGACTATTGAAAACTTTGTAGGGACGTCTCCGGTTCTATTCATTTCATTAATTATACTTAATGTTGTTTTCTTTTCTTCTTCCAGATCTGGCGTTTTCTGTTCACATTTTCCGATTCATCGCAGCGGAAAGGAAATGCGAGCTGTCCGTTGTTTCCTCGTTTCCTTTCTGTTCATGTTGGACGCTGTTCTGCTGGTGACGTCTAAGAGGCCCCTGAACACCCACTCTTCATCCTCCTCGTCCGTCGGAATCTTTGGCACTAGCCGGGCCTCTGAGGACCGCCGAAGGCCCGGCTTCTTCGGCCAGCAATCCCAGCATAAGACGAGACCCACCAGGTTGCGGCACAGCGGCTATCCAAGGGGCGATGCCAAGGGCAAGAAGTATCTGCCTCTGAAAGAGCGAAGGCCCAACATCATCCTCATTGTCACTGATGATCAAGATGTGGAACTTAGTAAGCGAACTGGTTTTCTCTCTTGACTAATTTTGCATTTGTAATTGCGTAAACTTTCTGAAACTTGTAGAAATGTCTAAATCTAAGATTGAAGTGGGTTCGGGGTGAGATTGGAATTGTTTACTGTATATTTTTTTATATTTGAATTTCAGATTCTATGAAATACATGCCAAATGCCCTCCGCATTCTTCGCGATGGTGGGGCGCATTTCACCAACGCCTTTGTAACTACACCGATGTGCTGTCCGTCGCGCAGTTCGATGCTTACCGGCATGTACGTACATAACCACCATGTGTTCACCAACAACGACAATTGTTCATCTCCTTACTGGCAGCAAACACACGAGTCACGGTCCTTTGCTACATACCTTAACAACGCAGGGTACAGAACAGGTAGGATTTCAATAACTGGAATTTAAAGGTGTACAGACATGATGGGCAGGTTGTTTAAAATTGGTGCACACTTTGCCATGGAAAACATTGCATTTATTTGTTCATCAAAGAGCGAGTTATTTTATTCATAAGGTCAGTTTTTGTTTTTTTCATTGAGAAAATAAGTGAACACCTCTCCTTAAAAAGATTTGATGTGTCATGACAATTTTTGCGCCGTAATTATCCGGTGTGCCTCTAGTATTTCCGCCAACATTTTGTTTGCCGCGATATAAAAAAGATTCAAAAACAACGAATCTCTATTACTGGATGCGACAGAATTTGGAAGTTGGGCAGTTTTATGTGCTGTCACGTAGATGTATTTTTAGCAACAATTCTGGAGGATTTTTAATATCCGATCTGGAGTATATGCTATGTCAGTTTCTGGTAGGCAATCTCGGTCTACTTCACGTTGCGCGGTTGGCATATGGTACTGTTGCACATATGGACTAATAAATAACATTTAATAGTGAGCCCAAATCCATTAATAAGGGGAATGGGTGTTAAAAACCCTTTAATACCGTAGAGCCCACCCCCATTTACGGCGTACGCCATTCACTGTGTAATTAAGTTTCCATCGATTGATGGTTCATTAGATGTAAAAGCACTCACATTGAAGTGTTGGGTTTTAGAAACTTGAGAAACAATGCGAATCCTGGCAAAATTAAATTAAATTTTTCCAAAAACGTTATTGAATTTCTTGTCAGAGGAACGATCAGAATAGCTGATAGGGCGAGAGAGTAGATAAAAGCCTAATTTCGCATGACGGCAGGTCTTTAGAACATGACCTGTGTTCGTGTACTGTAATCGTGTTTCGAGCATTCCGTACAGCGGATGGAAGCAAACACGGCAATAATCTCCATGTAATTTAGTTTGCTTCGTTAGAAAAAATCACTCTCGAGATCACGGGATCCATCTTCAAATCGATAAAGACTTAAATATGCATTTACGGTTAATGCAATTGTGCTTTGGAAAATAGTGCTAAGAATGTTTAACTTTGGTTCAAAGCTCGGTTTATTTTTTAAGACTGTTTTCCCTCACTTTGCTGCGATGGCGAAGGCAAATCAGTTAATAGTTGCTGGAATTGGATTTAAAGGGGGAATAATTGAAATTTAGTTCATTTAGCTCTGTGCCATTTCTTAACATTTTATTTTTATACAACATTGAATGAAATTTCCTAGTTGTAAAAAGCAAAGCAAAAATATTATCCTGAATTACAATCTTTTTGAGTTATTTTAGATGGAAAAGTTTGAAAAGTATGTAATTCTGTTTGTTTAGACGAGTCTAGAAACTTTACTTTGGTCTATGGTGGGGTTTTTTGTTGTAATTTTGATATTGTTGTATTAGCTAAGTAAATCGTCTTACGTTTTTAGAAGACATATCAGTTAATGTTTGAAATGGAATTATTTGTTCACGTTCAGTTGCTCCATATTAAAATCGTCTCTTGGTACTATACATGCATTATGTAATACAGTAGCTGCAAAAATATGATCTGTATTGATTTTATTTTGAGAATGAGATTGGTGAATTTCTGCTTCCCATTTTCTGTAAAGGAATCATGCACGGATCCGATTTCTTTTGTGTTTCCATCTAAACATTTTATTCTGGCTCATTTGCACATAAAAAGCGGAAAGTGCATTGACCGAATGCAGCGCGCACAATGGATACATATCCATTGGGTTTACCCAAATCTCTCACCATTTTTTCCACGTTCTCTTTCGAGTTGAGTTGTTTTCCCAAGTGTACCCGCGCAACTTTGCAATCTAATTCACTTTTCGTTCTTTAGGTTATTTCGGAAAATATTTGAACGAGTACAATGGCACATATATACCTCCAGGGTGGCGAGAGTGGGCCGGCCTCATTCGCAATTCCCGTTTTTACAATTATACGATAAATAGAAATGGAAAGAAATTCAAGTATGGGGATGTTTACCATAAGGTAAGTGCACATTTGGGATATGATGTTTGGTCGATGTTTTCACTGTCTTGTGTGGTTGTACAGCTTTACTTCAACACTTCACATATCTTTGAAAGGGGGCATTTATGTTAACTATAGCCCGCTAAATATTTCCATTTTTTTTCTTCAGGATTACTACCCCGACTTGATTACAAACGACAGTCTTTCATTCTTTCGACAATCGAAGCAGCTTTTTGTGAATAAACCAATTATGATGGTTCTTAGCTATCCTGCACCTCATGGACCCGAAGATGCTGCACCGCAATACCAAAGTCTTTTTCCTAATGAAACGACGCACAGGTAAGCTACATTCTTGGATCAATGGCGACTATTCGCCCTGTGTTCCTAGAACTTAACATTTGTCATTGTTCCCGCAGGACACCGAGCTGGAATTATGCACCAAATAATGACAAGCAATGGATTTTGAGAAATACCGATAAAATGAAGCCGGTGCACATAAAATTCACTGATGCATTGCATAGGAAGAGACTTCAGACTTTGCAGTCGGTGGATCATGCCTTAGAAAGGGTAAATTTAGTAAATTTGAGCCACCAGCTGAGCACATGGTCTGTGATAATGATGATATATTGTTTTACATTCGCAGTTATACAATGAATTAAAGGAGCTTGGAGAACTTAACAATACGTACATCTTTTATACGTCTGATCATGGCTACCATTTGGGCCAGTTTGGACTCGTGAAGGGAAAAGCCATGCCCTTTGAATTTGATATCAAAGTGCCTTTTTACGTAAGGGGTCCAAACGTACCACATGGAATAAGGTATGCGACGCTTGCACGTTTTTAAATGGATTGTTTGTGCCATTAAAAGCATTAATCGTTGATTTTTTTTGGATCATAGTATACCTAACATCGTTCTTAATCTGGATCTCGCACCTACATTTTTGGACATCTCAGGGGTCCTGGTTCCTGAACACATGGATGGCAAGAGTGTTATGAAACTTATTGTTGGGGCAAAGGAGTTGATAAGGTTAGTATTGTCTTGTGATCTCTTAGAAAATGATATTATGTTTTGGTTTCATAACTGCATGTTGATTTGGTTTTATTCAGTGAAGATAAAACTGACCTTGATTGGCGAATGCTTAGAAAGCGAACCTGGAGGGATACTTTTCTAGTAGAAAGGTGAGATTTTTTTAAAATATTTTTTTGATTTGATTTGTGCCGTGATTGGTATTCCTAGTATTTCTTGGCAGATTTATTCACATAAAGTAACATTTCACTCATAGTGCAGGAAGGCAAAATGCTGGTACAGCAGAAAAGAAAACGAAAAGTACAAGTGCTAAACCTTGGAGTTTTATGTAAGTTTCCAATGATATGCTATGCTCTTTCTGGGATTGCGAGATGTTTATGTTATGTAAACAACCAAAAATGTTTAATACTTTTGACCATTTTGGTAAACTTGATTTTTGTGTGTGCTTTCTATAGTTCTACAACTCCGTCGTTGCCTTGGTCTGAAGGTAGACACCCGACTATAACAAAAGCGATACCTCTCAGCCAAATATGCAAAAGTCTGGAATATAAATCTCCGTGCAGAGCCCAGCAGGTCGTCCGCTGAAAAGTTTACTGTTGTTTTCTCAAGTTGTTACTATAGCCATAATATTCTAAATTATCTTCTTTTGGCAGAAATGGGAATGTTTTTATGATGGAAACCGATGGAAGATGCAGAAATGTCGATCGATTCGCAAGAATAAATGTAGATGTCCCATGGACTCCTCTGTCTTGAACTCTCCATCGTTAGATTCAATTGAAAAGCGCCGGCAGCGAGCATTTCTCAGAGACCATGTTAGTAAAGGTGATGGCTTGAAATTCCTTATTGAAAATTCCTCGAAGGTCCATGAAGAACGAACTATTGTGAAAATAACATAGTATTTTTAATAGTTTATAAAATAGTTTGAAATTATTTTAATAGCAACTGAAAATAAAAGGCATCTGTTCTGAACATTAACCGGTATCTATGGTATATTTGCCTTATAATGTTTACATTGTAATTTTTATAGGTTTCAAACCTCAGTTCATCGGTGGTTCCAGAGGTCGCAGAAGTTCGGAAGAGTTTGATTTAAACGGGGTTTACCAGTTATTCGATGTCCTCACTCTGAAGTACATTTACCCAGAACTTGAGGTTTGTGAACATCTTAATGGGAAGGAATGTTGAGTATAGCTCGTATTGAACAAACTTGATTTAATATTTAGGTTAACGATAAGAACATGTCTGATTATCGGAAGACTACTCGATCAGTCAGGCATTTCCCAAGCACAACTACAGGTAAACATTACAATTTCATTGATATCATTAATCCAATATTTTGTTTGCCATAAAAACAATTATGCATTTATAAATATACATTTTTTGAGACCAGTCTAATTTTGAAATCTGGCTTTTCATTGTTTGGTACAGGTTGTCAGTTAACACCCAGTAACAATGTGAATTGCACTGACGATGTTTACAGCGACATGGAAGCTTGGAAAGAAAGTAAAAATAACGTCGATAATCAAATTAAAGTGCTTAAAGAAAGATTGGATGAATTAAAGGTAAGACAAAATAGTCAATTTGCACAAAGAATTTTGTTCGCATTTGAAGTTTTAACAACGGTTATTTTTAGGGAATTCGAAAGCATCTAAAAGAAAAGCGTCCAGAAGATGTGTTTTACACGCGCAGGGGCAAAACTCATCATTTTGCCTCCAGAGGAACCAGCTCCGACTTGGAACCAGACTACGAAGATTCCAGTGAAACCGACGAGATAGAAGATCCCGTTGATGAGACTGAGGAGGAGGACGACGAATGCCAGTGTGACGTTAAACAATTTAACAAAAAGTAATCGGATTATTTTGGTTTTCTTCTTAGCTAGTTAAAAGGAAATTTTTTAACATGAATTTCTCTTAATCCGAACAGGACCGGTTATAGACGTGGTAACCATAATGAAGCCAGGAAAAGGTTAAAAGAAGAACGAAGGTGGAAGATGGAGGACAAACTCAAGCGACAAGAACGAAAAAACAGGCGGAAACAAAAATATGAAAATTATACATGCAATATAGAGAAGATGAATTGTTTTGTTCATGACAATGATCACTGGAAGACACCGCCTTTATGGACAGGTAATTAAGGTTTCAGTTTATTAAATTCGCTTTTATTTTATTTGACGTTTTTGTACAAAATTTTATGATTGTCGCATTATGCAACTTTGATTAGTCCAGATTTTAATTGTACGGTTGATAGAATTATTAGTTTATTTGTAATTGCCATTACTAAGAATTTGCAAGTGCAGCAGTTTCCGGTTTAAACACTAAAATCGGTTAGTTGACCAGCTTTATAGATAGAATTAAATTTGAATTTCAGATGGCCCATTTTGTTTCTGTCAAAACTCCAATAACAACACGTACTGGTGTTCTCGTACCATAAATGCGACACACAACTTTCTATTTTGCGAGTTCATTACTGGCTTTGTTAGTTTTTACAACATCTCGGCAGATCCATACCAGGTAAGCTTCATTCAATTCCATCATCTATTTATATATTTTAGTAGTTGGCAAATGTTCCGCAATCTTATTTATAAAGTTGATGGCTTTTTTGACGATGCGATCCTGTATGCTTTTGCACGGATTTACGAATTGCATTTCCTATTTGACTTTTGCAGATGGAAAACATTGTTTCCCAGATGCCATTCGAAGTGCTCAGTGAGCTCCATCATCAGCTGATGAAGTTAAGAACATGTAAAGGGGCAAAAGAATGTACTTTCAATTCTAAAGTTAAAGGTAATTTTGGATTCTTACTACGTATTTATAACAATATTTCCTGTGACAACTTGGGATTTTCTGTCTTAGGCAATCTGACTTATATTTCACCACCGCACAAAATATCTTACTTTGGAGGGCAACGCCGTGGAAGGTTTGTATATTTTGATTTGTTTTAAGTTTTATTTTTAATTGAAGCATATGATGCTTACTTACTACATATGCACATTCGTATGCATATATTTATTATTATTATTATTGTTTCAGACATGCAACATCGGGGTTTGGTGGAAGGAAAAAAAATACCAGGGTCGCAAACAGAGGCATGGACTCTATTGATGTCAACGAGGACAGGGATCAGCTGGCATCCAGTGGATTGGATTCCGAAGAAGAAATTCAGCGAACATCGTCCGTGGCAAGTTTTAAGACGTAACAATGGGCAGGGTAATCTTACGAACAATTTGTTACATCGGCCATGGGCTGTATTTCTGGAAATGGCACTTTCTGAAAGTCGCACGACGAAAGGAATGCACCGAAATGAGGTGGCTAATTGTGTCATTGCTTCACGAGAGCATGTTTTAAACATTTTTAACGTAATGTTATTTTGGAAGGACAAGTAAGTACAACTTTTACTAGGATGAGGATAGAAATGCCCCCTTCCAATTTCATTGGCTGTCCTCATCTTCCAAAAAAACCCGGCTAAATTATGCGATTCAAACCTTTGATATTAATACTCAAAGAGTGGACAATTTAAAAAAGGTATTGTTGCATTAGCCTTTCTTGTTGTTTGTCCCTTCTAATTTTTTCATTTTTCCCCTTTCCGGTTAATTTATTATGAAAGTGTGTTTTTGTGGTGCGTGTTGAAAAATGAAGGTAGTTGTGCTAAACGTATGTAGTCGCAGGATTCTAAATATACTGTATATCTGGAAATTGTAACTTTCTAAAATTACGTAAATAAGACCAGGTCAGTTTTTAAAAAAATTCTCATGGAATTTGCCTATAATGTGCGTTACCCATTGGATGGAAATTTGAGTTTATTTGAGCATCGTTTGCTAACAATCACTGCATATCCTTTTACACGCATAATGGCGAACGTTTAGTTTGCAAATGTAGTCTTAAGCCTGACAGTATACTGTCTTCTTATGAAATGGCTAATTGGGTTTTGTGTTGCCAGATTGAAAGACTGGTACATCGTTTAATTTAAATGTCAGATAAATATGGGAGTGACAGAATGATTTCAATTATTCTCACTTATTAATAACACCAGTTATATTTTCCATTAATTTTAATTGTTTATGGTGCAACTGGTCAAAAAGTTTAAATTTTTAGAAATAATAGCTTCTGTATACTGTAGTTAATTCTTAGGTTGTACAGCAGTTTTGATTTTAATATTCTAAATTTACTCAACTAAGAAATAAGGTGAAGTTCTACAACTTATAAACTACGAAAGTACGGTACGCATACATTCCATGCAGTTTTTTTCTCCATATTTATGTTCCCATTGTAACGTGACACTAGGAACATGTAGATGGCTGATCATTAATAACTATGATGTCAACTTAAAGGTGTGTTAACTATTGATCTATTTCACTGTACACTAATTCTTGTTATAAATTATCAAATGTTGCACGTTTACGTAATTAATGTGATAAAGTTAGACACAGTTAGTACATGTATTGCACATTTCTACCCTTAAAATTACAAGAGGCATTTTAAGGCAGCTTCACATTGGAGAAATTTTATTACATGTATTTGCATACATACTATTTATACATAGTACTGAAGGATGAGGGTTTTTCATGTTAATTGGTACACTTATTTAATCAGTAACTAAACAATTGCAAATGTATGTGGGTGCTTAGTTCTGTTTATAACAAGTGTATCCAAAGCTTTTGACCAAGGCCTCAAATGCTGATGAGATTTTCATGGCTATGTGGCTTTTTACTAGTTGTAATTTGAGAATGTATCTTTAAGAACACCAAACTATAAATGATTTTAAGCTTATTGAACAGAGCATTTAAATATCTCCAATTTATAATGTGCATCTGCCTTTTAAACCATTCCTAAAACTTGTACGGGATAGCGCGAGCTTGTAGAATTGAAGTAAACGTCCAGTTACAAGGAAAATTAATTGCAAAACTTAGGGGGAATCGATGTTCTAAGTGCACTGCAAATAGATGTAGCAATATTGTTGTAGGTACTTTTACCCTCATGTTAAACATCAATTACTAAAATGAAAGTTACATATTCAAATATAATTGCCTGGTCCCATATTAATATTTATGTGCATGACGGTTATGCCAATCAGGTGGAGTCCTTGAGTCCTAAGTTTTAGTAATTTTAAAAAAAAAATAGTCAGGTCTTGATATTCTACTTGTTTTGATAATAGATAACGTAAGGAAAGTCAAGTAACACCAATGTACTGGAGGGAGTATAGTTTCAAAAAATATTCCCGTTTAATAAATTATTAATTTAAAAATGTTTCCAACGAAGCTGTTGTTTATAAGAATTGATATCCTATTTTTTTTTAAACTTGTAAGTGTGAATAATTAATTAAACAGAAGTCAGTGTTAATTTTCAATTTTTTTTTTACTTTAAAAAAAAAAAACTGATAAGAAGTTTATTTGTTAAAGTAACTTGGCGTCTTTCAAAATTACTATAATAATAATGTTTGCAGAATGTATCTCATTAAAGCCAAAGACAGTTTGAATTTGCTCGTGATTTGCGAACATATCATTAGTTATAATTTTCTTTCAATATAACTTTTGGATTCTCCGCCATATTTATTGGGTGCCTGCTTGCAGCGCCCCCGGTGGTTGTTGTGACGCAGATTGATACGGGCCGATCGAACATTAAGCAATAGGAGGGCGATTTCATTATTTAAAATTTTCGTGAAGTACTCCTTTTATTCGTGACTGTCCTCAATCTATTTCCTGCGGTGTTCGACGAAATTTCTCCTCGAAACCCTTTCGCCACGTACTGCCCAGTTAGTTGTTTTTTTGGGGGGGAGGAGGGAGGGTCGCCGGCAAACGGATCGGACGTAAACAAACTGAGGTTATTGGGCGGAGCCAATGCGAAACAGCCGGCCGTGATGAGCAAACCAGTTTTTGTAATACCGGTGAAATATATACGATGAACTATTTCATCAGCGGTTCTACGGGAACGTATTCATTTCGAAATTGTTTTAAAAACGTCGAAAAAACGATGGCAACGGGTGAACATTTTGCTTGCCGAAATGACGTACGAGGCGTTTCCTCAAGGGTATGACACTTAATGTTTCCAGCTGAGAACGAAAATGGCGCTGAAAATACTCATTTTCGAATACTTTCCTACATTTTGAAATGTGTTGCGTCAACAAAACTGCCGCTTGCAGATGAGGTTTGAATACTAAATATACTTCATTTTTTTAGCTTATTAACCAGATATATTCCCAACTTAGTTTTTACTTTCTGTAAATAACTTTTAATTTCTGGACATTTTATATAATTGGGTAACAAATTTAAGCGTTTTTTATTACTTTACATAAATTTGTGAGTATCAAATTGTAATCGACTATTATTTGAAGGAATCGTATACGATGCAATTTTTATCTTTAGCGTCCCGCAAGTTGCCATTTGAGATACACGAAATATAAAATAAGGAAACTCTTCAATCCCTAGACCAAGTTTTTATTAATTCGCAGTTGTTTGCAGTAAAAAAAAGACAGTAATTTGCCGGCCGGTTCTTTAAATCCGCGCACTTATCGATCGCAGCGCCACCTGATCTCGCTAACCATTTTTGTAAGCGAAGTGTCAGCCTAACTTACGTCGCATTTTAGCAATCGCTATCTCTACGGGCATTTCAGGGCTAGCAACAACCGGCAACGAAGGCCTTGGCCATCATCGACCAATGAGGAATCTAGGTCAGTGACGTACGGACCAATGAGAACGCGTTGGGAATCACATGGCATTGTTGTCGTTTGCCGGTACGGCATTCCCAGCTGCTCGCTAGTGTCGAAAATGGTGTTGTTAGGCGCGCTTACGGTTTACCGGTAGCCCCCGAGTGTCGCGTTTTCGGAAGCCTTCGCTTTTGACAGCACGGAAAAAGGGAGGGGTACGCCGGCCGGCCCCATGCGAGACTTCAGGACGTAGTGAAAGCCCGACAATGTCCACCGGTCGACGGCTGGCCAAGCGTTCAATTCTGGGCACCCGGGTGAGTGCGCCCGGCCAAGATGGCCGCTACCATTCGGCCATCATCCAGGCTGTGAAAACCAGCGAAGGTTGCGGCGTCGAGAACGTGTACAGCGTGCTATTCGACGAGACTCGTCAAGTGAAAGAGTTGCGAGAGAGTGAGATCATCGGACCCGGATTCCAGTCGGTCAGTTCCATCAAGTTGAAGCCGGGACAGCGGGTGTTCGCCACGTACAACGGGCGGGAAGTAAGCGGCGTCGTCATCTGCCACTGGCCGCACATTGACGAGGTGCAAATTCGCGTCAACGCTGCCAACGAAAACACGCTGGAGCTGAAGAAGAAGCTGGACGACGTCCGGCTGTTGGAGAGCCGAAAATCGGCAAGATTGCACGACCAGGACCAGGACTACTCGAGACTGGCCGACATCGGGCCTCTGGAGCCAACGCTCCCGCCGCCGCAGCCGCCAGCGACCAGGAAAAGACCCACTTCCCATGTCATTGACGTGCCCACCGCTCAAAGGTAAATACCGTGCTTTTTTACGCATTTTAACGTAAGGATGTGGGACTTTGCAGGTCCAGTGTCCTTTCTAGGCCTCACCTAACCCTTCTAGCCCTATGAGGAACACTCCTTCGGCACTTAACAGGTCGGACCAGTGCCCCTTTCCTGGACTCTTCTACCCCTATGAGGAACACTTTAACAGGTCCAGGTCCCTATCCTGGTCTTACCTAACCCTTCTAGTCCTATGAGGAACACTCCTCTGGCACTTGCTATATACATCACATCAGCCATGTCCTGCACAATCCTGGTTTGGTCATGTATACAGCAAGTAGAGCTGTATGGTAATTGACTTGTCCACAAGATAAACCAAAACATGATCGGTTTCTCCAATATGTCCTCTCCAGGCCTTATCTTCTTAAACGAGGTCAATTTAAGTTTTTCTTAGATGTTGGAACTTGGCAACAACAGAGTTGTTCATCCTCGTTGCCTTCAATTTTTTTGACAATGTCTTCTTATTCTGTAATGCTAGAAATTTTATTTTCAAACCACTCCACGCCGGGTCCTTCGAGGGTCAAAAAACCTTTTTTTCCACGAACCAGAAATCGAAATCTGTACCTTTTTTTTTACAAAAATCTGCGAATGCTTGCTTTATTTTGTTTTACGTCAAATCGCAAATGCGCATCTGCTAAAGGCGATGGTACGAAAGGATTACGTAGGAAGCCGGGAGGTCGTATATAAAAATTTCTGGTGAAATGTCTTAAAAAAGTGGAAGGAAGCTTAAGTATATTAACCCCGGCCGAAAAAAAAGAGGGGGGAGGGGGTCGAAAAATGGCCAGGGCAAGAAACGAGAAGGCTACGCTGGCTCGGTATATCAGTGACAGTATACGCGTTTAACCTTGGCGTGCGGAGATAGGAAAGCGCCGGCCGGCCGGCTTTTTCTGAGCAAAATAAAAAAAAGGGTTTGTGTTGGGAGGTTGGGAGGCAAGAAGGTTGGCCAGTTGCCATCCAGGCCTACGTGCCAACGTCGCTTACATTTCGGGACTACACCCAAAGCCGCCATTGTACAGTTGGGCTGAAATGGAAACAGCTGAGAAACACCGGAGATGCGTGACGTAACGGTGACGTACGGTGCCGGCGTTCAAGCTGAAATAATATTTGCCGAGATGTTCGATCCAACGAAAGCCGGATCTGGCGCACGGCACCGGCACCGATTCACGCGATGCATTCCTATGGTCGCTATGCGGAGCTTAAAGGTCCATTTACACACGTCAGTTCCGTGTTTCTCAAGAAAAAAATGATGCACACGTCCTTGTTTTTTCACAAGTGTGGACACTTGGTGTGTGTAAATGGATCATAATTCTGTCTTCGTATTAAAGGAGAAATGGGAAATTGGTACTAGCTTCTGGTTCAGCACCCTCTGGTGGGGTATGGGTCTTTTACATGGCAGTACGTGATAGACTCAAAATAAGGTGGAGATGGTAAGGGCAGAGTGATTATTGGCAAGACCAAATAAGTTGAAAATGCTAAAATCGGCACATTTTCAACCACTTGTACTGTACATGACGTCGTATGATCAGGCTGTTTGCCCTTGAAGTACAGCCTACGCGAGTCACCGCCTTATCACAGCTGTTTGTCAAAACCGTGCTTGAGCCCGGGTTCGTCGATACATGGGCCCGCCCTCCCGCACCGCACATGTGGACTGCTTGGGAATATACCACAAACAGATTACAAAATCAAATAACATTAAATGGAATTGCTTAGTACGGCGTTTTTTTTTTTTTTTTTAACCTTTTTCAGCTCACGGCACAGTGAAATAGACTTCTAATTGTCACGGCACACTGGACATAATGCTATACTCTCTATAGCAGTTCTGAATGTAGCGCGTGCTACTGTTCCGAGAGCTGTCACGCTCAAAATTCGAACAGTAGCACGCGCATTTTTGCATGTGCTACAGTAAGAACTGCTCTCACGTGGAACCGCACCTTAAGCCCTCTGCACACCAGGCGAAAGTGGCGCACTGTGAGCGAGCGTCGTGCTCTCGCTCACGGAACACGAATTTTTT
>JAQGAE010000922.1:0-27951 GCA_034696685.1 Julus scandinavius | reverse complement strand
CACAGCCACTAACTAATATGTGGCCTGCCCTGTGGACTGGGGAAAAGGTCCCACGAAATCAAAACCCCACTTAACAGTCGGGTCTTCTATGGCAATAGGCTCTAACAGCCCCGGGGGCAAGGATTTTGGCAATTTGTTTACCTGGCACTGAGGACAGGAGGTCACAAATTGGTACACAGACGCCTTCATATGGGGCCAATAATACGCCCTAGATAACAACGCCAATGTCTTAGTAATACCAAAATGTCATGCAAATGGATGGTCGTGGCATTGTCGCATGACGTCCTCCCTCAACTGCTCAGGCACCACCAACAGCAACTTTAGAGGCTCCCCCGGATGGTAAAAATATAGGGTCCCTTTCAAAATTACATACCCCAGTGGATTTACAACGCCCCCTACAGCTTTTTCCCGCAGTACATCTAACGCACAATCCAATAACTACTCTTGGGCCATATCCACGCGTGTCTGAAGTAAAAAAATATATGCATCATCCTCTACTACTGGATAAACTAATCCCTCCGGGCCAGGGTATTTACTAAGACAATTTACGTCCAAATGCAACCCGCCCTTTTTATATTGGACGTCATATATAAATTCCTCCATCCTTGCTGCCCAGCGGCCCAATCGGTTTGACAGATTTTTCAGCGACCGCAGGTAGCATAGGGCGTGGTGGTCCGTAACGATGGTAACTTTGTTCAAAAACAAGTAGTGCCGAAATTTCTCCGCCGCCCAAACTATAGCCAAGGCCTCCAGTTCTGTTACCGTATAACGGGTTTCTGCTACCAACAATGCCCGACTGGCATAAGCTAACACCCGCTGGAGAGGTTTTTCTCCCTGATACAGAATAGCCCCCAATCCAACTCGTGAGGCATCCGTATGTAACCACAATGGGGCCCCAGGGACAAACATTGTCAATATAGGTGCAGAACAAAGGGCTCCCTTTAACCGCTCAAAACTATCCTGACAGACCGAAGAACATACAAAGGGGACTGATTCTTGCGTGATGTCAATCAGGGGCTTGGCTATCGTAGCAAAATCCTGCACAAACCGCCGATAATATCCACATAAGCCTAAAATACTCTTTACGGCCTTACGTGTTATCGGCACAGAAAAATTCTTAACCGCGACCACCTTATCTGGGTCCGTTGCAACCACCCGAGCACTCACTACGTGTCCTAAATATTTTACTTGCTCAAAGCCAAAAAAACATTTCGATGGCTTCAGTTTTTTCGATGGCAGCCATTTTTTCACGGTCCGAACCACTCATAGGGACCTGCCAATAACCTGACATCATGTCAAGGGTCGCAAACCATGCAGACCCTTGCATGGCGTCCAAGGCATCGTCGATCCTAGGTAATGGGTAGCTGTCCACAATTGTCTGCTGATTCAATTTCCGGTAATCAACGCAAAATCTTACGGTACCGTCTTTTTCCGGACCAGTACCACTGGACTAGATTACCTGCTCTTACTAGGTGCGACCACCCCTTGATCTAACATTTGGCCCAACTCCTGCCGAATTATCTCTCTAACCTTTGGAGAAGAACGCCTAGGCGGAACATATACAGGGGGATTATCTCTTTTCTCCACAAAATGTGGGGGCAATTTACTTAGACCCAGCTCTTGTGTGGATAACGCAAACGCTTGTCGGAAATTGCTCAATAATACTCTTAATTCCCTACGCTGGCCCTTAGACAATGTGGGCCCCAGATTTAAAAGGGAATGTAGCAATTCGTTATCGCCACCCCCTGCCGCTGTTCTAATGCCTTTATCCTCCTCGCCCACACAAACCACCTCAGCGTCTTCAAAGGCCGAAACCGATGCAACGCTATCGCCCTCATTTAACGTAAGGGTCTCAGCTGTTAAATTCGCCACCTGAAAGTGACAACAAGAACCATCTGTTACAGTCATCACCCCACGCGCCGCACGCGCTGAGGTCTCCTCCAATGGTAACGCCTCAATCAGCAACATATCGCCCTTACAAGTCCCTTTTGGAAGCACACACATCACCATGGACTATGAACTGGCCGCCAATGTTACTGGTTGCAGCAATCAAATTGGCAGATGAAGCAACTTCTCTGTCCGCCAGTTAGGTGTCTCCATCTCATCTCCAGAAATAAACGCCTGCTCTACGTCAATAATCTCTGCCGAAACATCGTCGGGCTGACTAGTCATGTCTGGAAAAACACATTTTCCCCGTATGAAAGGAAACTGGACCGATGGAGCATGCTGGTAGCCAAATGTCTCTGATGCGGGCAAAGCCACCAGTCCGGTTCGCCGGCAGAAATCCCACCCTAACAGGGCGACCTGATCTGGTTTCTGCAGTACACGAAATCGATGCACGCACTGGCGTCCTGCCACAGTAACCAATGCCTCGGTCTCCCCCACGAAGTCAAAGTCCCGTTGCGATACATCGTACAACCGCCGCAAGAGTCTAGCCGGCAACAGAGATAATCCCAAATATGACAACATGTCCCAAGACAATACGGACAACACAGCTACACTGTCGACTGTCATCATAATGGACCGTTCGCCAACTGTTAGCATTATAGTTGGAGAAGCCGACCACATATCCCAAGGTGGTGCTGCAACGGGTCCTACGTTGTCCTCTGATGCAATATGTAATTCCTCAGCCGGTCCACTTGGGCCATGCACTGCAGCCACCGCATTTCCAGCTACTTTCTTATTAGGACAATCCCGCCGAAAATGACCGGTCTTGGTACACGCCCAACAGACTGCCTGCTGTGGATCCACGCGCACCTGTGCAGATGCCACACTTATGGCCTGCTCCTTCTTTATTGTCCTCTTACGGGTTTGCGGCTCACCCGGTTTACCAAATGCATGTGATGCCTCAAGCCTTGTCAAGGCGAGCCACAATTCGTCCAATGTGGCAAACCGCTGGCCCCCAGGGCCAGATGGTAAACAGGCAATAACCCTGCCAATATAATCTGGATAGTGTTCTTAACGGGTGTCTCCGGATTCAACGCATTGGCCATTAATGTCATCTCAATAAGATAGATTCGGACTGGCTCATCAGCTCCTTGCTTCCTTGAAATGTAACGACGCCATCCTCCGGGGTTGTAATCATCTGACCCGAAAAAGAGTCTAAACTGAGCCACCAACTGTTGCCACGATAGTAGGGACAACTCGCAAGAACGTGCCGAATACCACTTCGCCGCATGTCCTGTCAGCTGGCCCCTCAATCGTCTGGGAAACCATTCCAGTGATAGTCCCTCTGCTTGTGCCATACTCTCGAATGTGTCGAGAAACTCAGCCACATCTCCGGTACCGTCATACGTTGGGCCCGGTGTATGATGACCCACATACATCGGAACTGGCCCCAAAGGCCTCTGCCGATCAGTAGTAAATACATTGTCATTCACACCGGCCATCTCGACAGTCATATCCAGATACTCAAATGGTCGCAAGACTAAAGGCCTCTCCGGTTGGCATCCATGCACATCCTGCTGGGCCCGAGCTAACAGCTCGGCTGATAATCCCCCCCACGCCTGCAGGGCTAACTGCCACCGCGGGGAGAGTTGACCTGGTAAACTTCGTACGTTGCTTGTCACGGGTGTAGAGTGTATAACGATAGAACTAGGGCCGGCCGCTGGGTCCAGGGCACTCGAACACAATAAGGCATTCGCATTTGCTTGTGCCCGAGTCCGCACACCTTCCGGCTGACCGCTTGAATTCATCAAGAGTTCTTAACGGGGTAGACAAGGTGATCCTTTTTGAAAACTGCACCTCCACCATGTAAGGGCCTTCTAGGGCCCTCGGCGCGAAGAACACGAGCCGGTCGCATGAATAATGAAGAAGAACATCTTTAATACTGGAACTTAAGAACGAGTGATCACATAATGGCCCGCCAACTTGCGGGGCTTACAAACAATAAGCAACTTAAAGAGCGCGACTTATTACATATGTATAACTGAGGGCTGACAAGCTTAGTCAGGCCCCAAAACCGCACTGCCTTCCTGCTGGCCCAAACACCCTTTTAAACCCTAGGTTCCCCTTAGTGGCGAACCGGGCAGCAGGAATGCAGTTTCTCTAGAACCTTCTTCCAGGTATTTACATGTTGCACAACATCATTAGCCCGCGCACATGCCAGGCGCAGTCCGCATTCTTTACATAGCGGGCCCAGTCCCGCCATACGCGGACTGGCCCCAGGGGATCGTCACACATATAATCCATTTCAAGAGGGTTAGGTGGTGCATCCATTTTCAGTTGCCCATCCTCAAAATGCTACAATGGTTTCTGCGTACATTTAATTTTTTATAAGGTGTCCATGCAGGAAAATGTGAATACACTTTAATGAAGGGTCCTTTTAATCTTTTCAAGCGGAAAGCTGTTGACAGCGACATTGCTGATGATGTCCTTACATTTCCTTACATCTGTCGATGCCGTAGCTCATTGCCAATATATGCTGATGGAAAATGGATTCCTTTCAGGCCTTGTAAAAATTCAGATGATCCGGGTGGATCATAATTCTTCTTTCCCTTGACGGAATCGGTGATAATATCCACTATATTGGTTCCGGTGTTGGTTTTTCCATCATATACAAGTTGCATGTCTTTATTCCACGTAACAACGCCAGTGTGGGTGATTATTACCTCGACGATTTTTCGGGCTTTGGCTTGTTGAGACACGGATAAATTGAGGATGATGCTCTAACTATATCTTGGTCAAGTGCACGTTAGTCATAGGTCAACCATTTTCTTCGAATGGCTCGGTGATTTTAACCTTGAGAGGAACACACTTAGCAAGCTGATTTTGAAATGTCATCCTTTGTTGCAGCACTTGCCAGTCATTTTCCAGTTTTTGTAGCATATCAACATCAAGGACGTGTCAACTCTCTTTCCGTATTCTTTACAGCATTATGCATTGACATTGGTGCAGGAATCATACTGCTGCTTGGCACTGACAACATTTTATGTACGTGCATCATTGACGAGTGACAGATGTTACAATGCCCGATATGAGGTGCAGCAGATGATGGCGGCATTGTTTGACAAAATCAATACTACTTGAACAGCAATCATGTATTTTAAGGTATTATCTATATGTGGCATAAGTTCTTTTATATGTATCCATTGTACAACCATCAAGTTGATACCTTGTTTGGTGTAGTGCATCTGGATGGTATGTGGATTTTTAATAAAGTGCCTTATTTTCACATAAGTCAGGCCTCTAAAGTTATCAAGAGTCACATAATGATTTCCCTGGATTTCAAAAGTAACTGATTGTGGCTTGCTTTTCTTAGAATGTAGTCTTTTGATGCTTTTCAGGATTTCCATCGCTGTCTTTGAGACTGTGCATATTCCGGGTGTTTGGTAATGCAGCTACTGCAGGTGATGGCAGTGTTGGGGTAGAATACATGTTGGCAAATTGAATATTTTATGTGGTAAGTTGTGTGGTTGCAAGGCTGGAGCAGTCTGAGCAGAAGAGTGAACTACTGTTGGAGGTACCGTCCTTTTATCCTTATCACCGAAATAAGATACCCTCCCTCTGTGCTTATCTTATTGGTTAAACCGGCAGTGCTCCTATTGACCTTATTTGTCATTGACTGACTGCTTGATGTCACTTTCTTGATTAGTGTGTCTAAAAGGATATCTAAAACCTTTTATTTAAGTTGTTTAGACATGGTTGTGATGGAATAGTTTGGCCAATTACAGTCATCATAATGCATTTTACAGCCAATTATTTTCCATGTAGTTGGTCCAATTTAGTCATGTGATACATTGTGGGTCACCCTCTGTGATATTACCAACATGTCTAAATAGGTTTAAAATATTCCTGGGCTGTCCAGGTATGATGGGAACTGTTAAGAAATATAGCTTTTAAGGGGTTTTACAGCCCTATGCTGATAGGTTCATTGTGGTCACGTGATGCATTGTGGTCCGACATTAGATGATATAATATTTAAATTCAAAAATTAAAATTTCCCGCCATTAGCCGTTATGTCATTTAAAATTAAAAATTTCCCACCAAAAAATGTGAATTTTTCCCATTTTTGATTCTTTTCTTCCTAAATTTTAATTTTCCCGCTAATTTTAATTTTCTCATATTTTTAATACTTTTCTACCTAAATTTGAGTTGCCCACCAAAAATTGTGAACTTCCCTCTATTTTTGATACTTTTCTACCTAAATTTTGAATTTCCTGCAATTATGACGTCAGTATGGGTGGGGTCAGGAGGGACTTCCGCTAGTTAGACCACGCCCTCACTGCGTCACTAGCGCCAGTAGTACCAAGTTTTGCCACCAGCGACACTAGCGCCACCTGGTAACATAATTTGGTACTTTACGCTGTATAGCCTCGATGCTACCCAAAGACAACTGGGCTAAATAGCCCTCGGCGCAAACTCCTACACAGCCAACGATTTCATACAAGGAGAAATGGGGGTCTTGCTTCCTCTATAGGGAGGAAACTTCCAAATTAAAATATCTTGGACGAATCGGCCCTATGGATAAGTCCAGACCTGCCAGACAGGTCTATGAATACCTAAAAAGAAATAAAAGGGAACTGGGAACAGCATGGTTTAACAGGACAAAACATCTACATGAGGGTCTAATACCTAACCAAAACTTCACAAGTATCTCCATAAACCAATGGGAACAGAGGGTAGATAAGGCTGCCCATGGTAAATATCTAGATCCTTGGAAAAAAGCTATACAAACAAAATGCACTCTACAAACATACAGCATGAAAAACCAGATCTGTAGGGAATCAATTTAAAAGGCAGCGACCTTCTGTTTAAAGCAAGGGCTGGCTCTAGAAACCCATTTAGAGGACCAGGCACTGGAACAACATGGAGACCGAATGTCCACTATGTCTCGCTCCCATTGAGGACGTAGATCGGTAGCAACTGTCCTAGATTCTGTCCGGTATCCGTACAAATTCTCTCGCTCATGTTCTCCCGCTTAAATTCAATCGGAAAATTGTTTGAAACAACATTGTTCGAAACAACCCTGTACAACATTCTGTTCAAAATTCCACCTTCGTAGCCTTTAACTTCTGTCTTATATATTTCAAGTCATAAACTTTTTGTATAATTTATAATTAATTTTGGGTGTATTCATGTTTGGAATATCCGATGCTAAAATTTTGTGTTTCTGAATTTTAGCTCAAAAATGGAAAGTTATTTGTAAGTGTCCACGACGACAAACGGGAAACCAGGCATTGTTTGCAACGGCTACTTTTTTGACTACATCAAAGATGGAACAAATAAGAAAATCTGGATTTGTGAGAAAGCAAGATGGAACAAGTGTTCTGTGCAAATACACACAACAGATTCATTTGCAAATCCACAGTTATTGAAAGAAAAGGGAACTCACATGCACGGACCTGATGCTGTCACTGTTGAAGTTTGAGAAACCATGAGTCAAATTCGTTCTGATGCAGTCACATTAACATCCACACCTGCCCAAGTTTTAGCACGTGGTGTGCAAACAACATTATCTGCAGCTCAAGGAGCTCTGCCTTAAATTAGAAATATTAAAAAAATCATCTATAAAGTTTATCAAGTCGATGGTGGTTCTCTCGTCGTTCCTCATAGCAGAGAAAAAAATCGATTTACCAGAAAAGTTTTGTAAAACCGAAGCGGGATAAGATTTATTACTGTTTGATTCTGGACCAGATTCTTCAAGAACTTTGATGTTTACCACTGTTAAAAATTTAGCATTTTTAAAGTTGTCCAATGCTTGGCTGGTCGATGGTACCTTCAAAGTTGCTCTGTGTTTGTTTGATCAACTCTTTATTATCCATGCACATCATGAGAAAACAATGGTTCCACTGGTGTTTATTTTAATGCCAAATCGTACATCAACCTATGTGCAGCCTTTGTAAGCATTAAAGAATTTATGTCCAGGACTTGCCCCCACAACCATTATGTCGGACTTTGAATTAGCGTCAATAAACGCTTTTGCTAAATCGTCTCCAGCAGCAGAACAGAAGGGCTGCATTTTTCATTATAATCAATGTTTCTTCCGCAATATACAATCAATACCAGATATTCTTCATGAATATTCATCTGATGCCGACTTTTCTTTAAAATTGCATCACTTAGTAGCTTTAGCATTTGTACTGTAAGGTTCCAACCACGTCTCGCCACGAAATCACCTCGTGCACGCGGATTCAAAACTGAAACTTCTTTATTTAAATTTAAAAAAATAAACAAACTGAACTTACAATTAAGATAAACTAAATATAACTAAACTAAAAGCACGCGGGTAGCAACTCGCTACCCTGAAAAACCAAACTTAAAGATAGGTCTGGTGCACCCACTTAGGTCCGACTTGGACCACCAGTACAACCTAACTGCCCTTCCTGAATCCCCGAGCTTTCCATCAAACCTCACAAGAAATGCTGGTTAGCCCGGGAATGCAGGAAGGGTTTCACCTTTGACCTGGGCACATTCCGTGCCCAACTCACTCACCGGAATACCCGCCATGTGACCCATAGCCCCGAATTCCACATCCTCCTTAGCGGTGATACTCCCGGGGGCACTTTCTATAACACAAAACCCAATTCACAATACAAAACAAAAACTTTTTACAAAACAAGGGTTTCGGCTCCCCTCCGAGCATTACTGTCGATGATTCCACACTATGATGGCTCCTTGATTCGCTGCTGCCTCCTCGTTCCGCCGTCTTTCCCAGGCTCTCTCGCGGCGACGACGACGCTCGATCGATGAATTTAGACCTCGGCGCGGCAATCCCCTATGACCCTCCATGGGTCCGTCATCCAGAGCACCATCTGACTCAGATGACAACTCGACGATTCAAACACCCGAATGCCTCCTCACCTCCCCAAAACTTGGCCAAGGCGATCGAACGAATTAACTCCTCGAATTTTCACCCGCCAGCTCCCGATCCTAGTCTTCTGCTTCGGCTGGTGGGGGATGAAAATGACTCTCGCCTCGGCGGTCGCCATGCCCATGGTCGGTGAAATCCTCGTTCCCCACGTCGTGGTTGCAAGGACGATCCACTATTACCTCCCGACACAGGACCCTCATCGCGTGGAATTGGCAATTCCAGGGCCGCCCCTGTCACCGCCGTCGTGATCGCTCGATGACGCACACCGTCCGATACCGTTACGGTAACCGTCACCGAAGGTACACTTTGCGTAATAATCTTTTACTTAATACCAACAGAAAAAACATGCAATACATGCGTTAGCCAAAAATCAAAAAACAACCACTTGCAAAATATCAAAGAACTCACCCGAGGTGATGCGTATCAAGCCGAAGACAAAGGAGAAAAAGAAAAAAATGTCGCCTAACTTACAGAGGCTCGGAGAGGTCAGTACAACAAATCCTAAGCTCCGTCCAAGAGAAGGTGTCACCCGCATTACGAACCAACTGGCACCATCCATTAGACATTTTACGGAATCCCGCACTCCTAATAGCCACTACCTGGTCCTTGTCTCTCGGGAAAAACTTCTTCAAATTACCCACATGCATTACCGAAATAGGAAGCGTACCCCTTCTTGTGTCCCTAAATGCATAATTTACCTCGGAAACTTTTTTAACAATTTGTTAAGGGCCGTGATAGGGCATCTTGAATTTTCCCTAGATTAAACGGGCTGGAGCCAAATCCCTCACCAAAATCCATTCGCCCACACGAAATTCCACATGTTTGTGCGATTTATCGAATCTAACCTTTTGTTTCCTTTGTACTCCCTTTAGGGCTTCCTGCGCTCGTAATCTACGCTCAACCACAGGCATCTCTGGACCAATTAAGGGGGGTTGTCCCACCGTATTAAATACCGGCAATCGTGGCTGAAATCCATGCATCAGCTCAAATGGGGACGCCTGTAATGATGCCTGCCGCGCAAAACTATATGCAGCCACCGCTCTATTCAGCGCAACCACCAAACCCCCTTAACACTTACCCTCCGGGGCAGTTATCCGAACCGTTGTAAGCAACGTCTGTATCATCCTTTTAGCCAAACCATCTGCCTGTTGGTGATACGGGGTTGAGGCCCTATGCACTATTCCGTATTTCTTAAAGAAATCCTGGGCCCTTTTACTCAACTGGGGCGTTCCACTATCGGAAATCAATTCCTGTAGTACCCCAAACCTATCGAACAACGTCAAGAAAAATTTCTCGATGGCCACTGCATTTGCACATTTCACTGGTGCCACCACACAATACCTTGTGGCGTAATCCACTGCAACCACCCAATACGCACATCGTCCCACTGATGGGGGAAAAGGTCCCGCAAAATCAAATCCCCATTTCTCCCCCGGTCCTCCTACCGCTATGGGTTTAAGCAACCCTTGGGGCAATACCCTGGGAATCTTATTCTTCTGACATTGTTCACAAGAAACAACAAATTTGGCCACCGCTGCCTTCATTTGGGGCCAATAATATGCACGCGACATAAGCGACAATGTCTTTGTTATGCTAAAATGTCCTGCTATTAGGTGATCATATCATTCCTTAATTACACTATTTCCCAAGTGCTCAGGGACCACTAGTAATAACCTAGGAGGATTTGACGGGTTGTAAAAATAAAGAGTCTGCCCCAACATTACGTAGCCCTTTGGGGCCACTGTTCTTCCAACTGCTTTAGCTCGCAATACTTCCAACCCAGGATCCTGTCCCTGTTCCTTAGCTATATCCATCTGGCCCTGAAGTAGATATATATATGCGTCATCCTCCACCCCTGGAATCGCCTGTTGTTCCACAGCAGGATATCTGCTAAGGCAGTCCACATCAACATGCAGACCTCCCTTTTTGTAAACAACCTTATACGTGAACTCCTCCATTTTAGCTGCCCATCTTCCCAACCGATTACAAGGATTCTTTAAAGACCTCAAATAACATAGGGCATGATGATCCGTAACAATCGTTACCTTGTTTAGAAAAAGATAGTGGCGGAACTTCTCTGCGGCCCACACAATAGCTAGGGCCTCCAATTCTGTCACCGTATATCAAGTCTCCGCAGGCAACAAAGAGCGGCTCGCATAAACCAACACTCGCTGGTTGGGCTTCAACCCCTGATACAGGATTTTTCCCAACCCTACCCGCGATGCATCTGTATGCAAACTCAAAGGCATTGTTGGATCAAACATGACCAACACTAGGGCCATACACAAAGCTTCCTTTAATGTTTTAAAAGCCACCTCACATAGTTCTGACCAGGCAAATGGAACTGATTCTCGTGTTAAATTCGTCAAAGGTCATGCTATACTTGCAAAATCTCTAATAAACCGCCTATAATATCCGCACAAACCTAGAAAACTCTTAACTCCCTTCCTATTCCCGGGGCTGGAAAACTCACATACTGCCCTAATTTTTTCAGGGTCTGTAGCAACTCCCTCTTTACTGACTACATAACCCAAATATTCCACTTGTTCAAAGCCAAAAAAACACTTGGAGGGCTTCAACTTAATATTGTGACATACCAAGACCTCTAACACAGCCCTTAACCGTTCCAAGAACACCTCAAAAGTAGGGGCAAACACAATAATATCATCCAAATAGATTAAGCACGCCTCCCACTTCAATTGCAAAAAGATTTGGTCCAAACCCCTCTGCATTGTAGCCGGTGCATTGCACAACCCGAAGGGCATCCGCGTAAATTCGAAATGCCCCTCGGAACATGAAAAAGCCGTTTTCTCCTGGTCTCGCTATCCCATGGGCACCTGCCAGTATCCCGACATCATGTCCAGGGTTGCGAACCAGGCCGGCCCCTTCATGGCATCCAGCGCGTCAACAATACGTGGCAACTGATAACTATCCACCACCATATTTGCATTCAGCTTCTGATAATCAATACAAAAGCGAACGGATCCATCCTTCTTCTTAACCAGGACCATCGGGCTAGAATATCGACTTTTACTTAGGGCCACAACTCCCTGTTGTTGCATTTCTTTAAAGGTCCTCCCTGACTATATCTCTAACTCTCTCCGACGACCGTCTTGGAGGAACGTACGTCAGAGGACAATCTCCTGTATTAATTGTATGTGGGGGCAATTTACTCAATCCCAACTCCTGCACCGATAATGCAAAAGTACCCCGAAAACCCCACAACAATCTACGCAGCGCCCGTCGCTGAACCTTTGTCAGAGTTGGTCCCATCTGCAAGACAGAGTCCCACCCCTCTACCTCGGAGCGACTCTCACCCCGGTCATCGCTATCCTCCGAAGTTTTAAATGGAATCACCTCGTTTGATTCTAATGCTGACATCGAAGCTATCTGCAATCCCACATCCAAATTCAAAGCCTCAGCAGTAAGATTTCCCACCTGAAATAGACGACAAGACTCATTACCAACTGACATTACTCCGCGCGCCGCGCGCACCGACATTCCTTCCAATGGCAACGCCTCAATGAACACCAAGTCACCATTCTTTGCCTTTGGGAATCCAGCACATAACCATTGACGATGAACACGGAGGCAATGTAACCGCCTGCAACAGCCGAATTGGCAATCCTTGGAGTCTCCCCCTTCTTTCCTCCACAGACTCTGTAAGAACTTCAACATCCTGTGAATCACTCTGTTCAAGTTCGCCCTTCTCAGTCTCTTGATTGTTTTCCTGCAGAACTTGCAAATCACTCACGACTGCCTGACGCTGCTTCACAAAAGGAAATAATTCTTCCAATTTATCCTGAAAACAGAATGTCTCCGTAAGCGGCAATGGAATCAGTCCCGTACGGCGAGCGAAATACCAGCCAAACAAAGCCACTCCATCCGGCTGACGAAAAATCCTGAATCGATGGACCAATGTACGTCCAAATATGGTCAATTTGATTTTGCATTCTCCTTCGCTATCCACTGTGCAACCAGAGACATCATACAAGGGTTTACCCCTAAAACGCCTAGTCACTGACTATCCCAGCATCTTAAGTAATGCCTCCGATAATACCGAAACTACCGATCCCCCGTCGACAACCATGAACACCACTCGAGACCCAATCTGCACCTGGGCAACCGGTGACGAAATTTCCGCCTCCGCAACTGCTACAGTCTCTAACACGTCGGGTGCCGTAGGCCACCACTTACAGGGACCACTTTTTAATTCTGCCACAGTATTCCTACCCAATCGTTTTGGGCAAAAACGTTTAATATGTCCCGGTTCTTCACATGCATAACATCTAAAATTCTTCTCTGTAGTACTTATATTGTTGACACTACCGGCTGTCACCAACTTCACCCCACCCGGGTTTGACAGTCCTACGGGCGATGCAACTGCAGTCGGACGGCCAAACACATAAGCCTCTTCAAAAGCAACTACCGCCAACCACAATTCCTCTATTGTGTAGCACCGCCGTCCAGCCAACCCAACGTGGAAAATGGGCTGCAATCCCGAAATAATTATCTAAATTGTATCCAAGGTCGATGTATGTGCGTTCAAGGTCCGCGCCATCGAGGTCATATCAATTAGGTATTTCCGAAAAAACTCATTCCAGCCCTGACGCCGCGTTATATACTGTCTCCACAGTCCCGGATTATACATTGCCGATCCGAAAAACCGCTTTAAGTATTTCACTAATTCAGTCCATTGCATACTCAACAAGTGATCAGCATGCGTCGTGAACCACTTAGTCGCGTGGCCAGTAAGGTGTCTCCTTAGTCGACTAGGAAATAGTGAAACTGGTAAGCCTTCTGACCTCACTGCCACCAGAAATGTGTTCAAAAAGTCTGTGATATCTCCACCTCCATCATAGAACGACCCGTTCTCACGATAATTCACAAAAATCGCTTGTTCTAATTGTGGTTTCATCTTTGGTTCCATATCGATAACTACCTCTGACGAGCGTTCAAAATCTAGCCCACTCGGGCGCCTATCATCACGTTCCCGGGCCATTTGCGTAACTTCCCTCATCAAGTCAGGAACCGAGCCACCCCTGGCCTGTAAAACTGCCTGCCATCGATCCGGGCTCCCACTTCTAAGTTGTATATCTCTCATGCCAAACGAGGGGCTTATTTCCGAATCCATAGCTCCATATGTCTGCGTACCTGTTTGCACAACTGGCGTAGTATTGCCTAGAGTCTTGTTTGAACGAAATTCCATTTTTTAAGTCTAAATACAGGGTGTGCCACAATATAAGTAGCGCAAAAACTGCACCTCCACAATGTAAGGTTCCAACCACGTCTCGCCACGAAATCACCTTGTACACGCGGATTCAAAACCGAAACTTCTTTATTTAAATTTACAAAAATAAACAAACTGAACTTACAACTAAGATAAACTAAATATAACTAAACTAAAAGCACGCGGGTAGCAACTCGCTACCCCGAAAAAACCGAACTTAAAGATAGGTCTGGTGCACCCTCTGAGGTCCGACTTGGACCACCAGTACAACCTAACTGCCCTTCCTGAATCCCCGAGCTTCCCAGCAATCCTCGCAAGGAATGCTGGTTAGCCCGGGAATGCAGGAAGGGTTTCACCTTTGACCTGGGCACATTCCGTGCCCAACTCACTCACTGGAATTCCCGCCATGTGACCCATGGCCCCGAATTCCACAGTACCACCAAAGATGTCGTTGCAACTTTTGACGAATTGGTGGCTGATCCATTTTTTACTTCCAATGAGAGGCTGTTGGTGAAATGCATTGCGTATTTTGAATCTACGTGGCTTGGTAATTGGAAGACAGAAGACTGCCAAACATCCCCCTCGGATTGACATCTCCTTGTGGAATTGTTTTGATAGTGTACTCGATGATAAACTGACGACAAATAACGTGTGTAAAGGGTTTCACAATGATTTTTTCGCTCTGATGGGTTCATCCCATCCAACATTTTTCAAATTTATCCAATGTTTAAAGGAACAGCAAGTTCTTACATAATTGAAAATTAATCAGTTTGTTGCCGGAAACCTTTCACCTCTAAAGAAGAAATACCTAGATGCATCCAAAAGGCTGCGAAATATTGTTGGATCATATGAAACAAATCACCTTTTTCGTATAGTATATAAGTCGGTTGTCCTATTGCATTATGCTGTAAATGTTGTTTTTTGTTCCATGATTATTTTTTATATTGATTTTGTATTAAGTTATGCAGACTAAGCATAGTCGAAACTTTGCTGTGGTGTTGTGTATGGAGAATACAAATTAATTTGAAGGCATAGAGAAAGTTGTACATTATTTCTTTATATTGTTTTTGTATTAAATTTATGCAGAAAATATTTAGCTAAAAATAAATTAATTTTAAGTTTTAAATAAAAAGTATAAAATATAACATAGTTAAGTACCATACAAATACTATTGATTGTTTTTAATAGAGATTTAATTATATATTTAAAATAATAAATTAGAAAGAGTAAATAACTCTGGAATGGAAATAATGATTTGTAAAAAAAAATTAGTATAGGTAAATGGTGAATACAAATTAATTTGACGGCATAGGGACAGTGTTGTACAGGAAAGAATGATGCATTTGGGATAAAGTTGTATCGGGGAGAATGTTGTACAGGAAGGAAATTGAGCGAGAGAATGCTGTATTGGAGAGAATGTGATTGGGAGCAACTGTCTTAGATTCAAAATGTCCTTAAGACCTGCTCATCTCTGGGCCTAGTGCCGACTACCTTCAATGACCAAACCCTGCCATCTCTACTAGGGTTTCACAAACACCTGAAAACAGACACCTAACTGCGGGAGGTTAAAGACAGACTTGTGAGATGGCGACACCTTTACCTCATGCAAACTACTCTCAAGCAAACCCTTTCGATTGTCCCCAAAGCATCTACAATGTTGTAGTTGCTATGCACAGATTGACACTTTGTGCTCATTGGCCTTACATATGGCCCTTCGATTGAAAGGAGTAAAAACTATCTATCTATACTACTCGCAATATTACCACAATTTTATACAATAGGTCCCTGATTTACTTGGGGCAACATTCAATCAATTAATATAGCGAATCAATACATTATTTTTTGTTTTATATATACAGTAGGCAAAAAAAGTACGAGAAAACCATGATTTTTGTTGTTCACATTGTAATGATCAGGCCAGTCTATGGGGGATCGATTGGTGAGGCATACCGAATCACTGATTGATTCCCCAGGAGACATAGGCCTGGACGTTGTTAGTCACTAAGGTGCCCACAACAGGGGGTATGGCTGCCCATGTTAGGAGGAGCACAACATCAGCGTTTCGCGACTGCTAAACGCTAAGTGCTCTAAAAATAAAACATGAAACACCGGAAGACGTACCCCACTAGGGGGAACAACTCCAACCTTGGGGCTTGTCCAGAAAGGGGATAGAAAGTTATTAGCCCCCCAAGAACCCTAGATGAGGCATCAATGACTCAGGCCATGGTTAAGGAACATTTCCCACCTACGTTGTCTGGCCCAGTCATGCCATCCTCCGCACTAAACAGATGGAACCATATATGGTCCTGCGTGAGGAACACGAGGATGAAGTGTTTGGGAAGGGATGATTTAGTGTCCATTAGCAGAGCATTCATTTATGGGCCTGACAGCCATAACTCCTGGAGTGAATTGCTACAAGCACTTAGCACGAGGAAGCGTTCCACACCCACACTTTCCAACACAGGCCCGTCATCTTAAACTCCGAGTTGGTGTGACCAAATATGGTCCCGGTGAAAGCTGATGAGAGCCATGGCACGTGGGTGAAAAACCAGAATATAAGGAGCGGCAACTCCAGCAACAAGGCAGAGTCGGAGGGAGAGCTGGAGAAGCAGAGTCGGAGGGCGAGTCAAAAGCAGTCGGATGGAGAGTCGGAAGCAGTCTGAAGCAGAGTTGGAGGCAGAGTCGGAGGATGAGCCATAGAGTTGGGGAAGCAAAGCCAGCGGAGGCCTTGGGGATCTCGAAGAAGTGTGGGGACAAGAAATGTCAAGTCTCCAGGAGAGAAAGTGCTAAGTGCGGGAGCCATCTCCGAGCACCTTGGCAAGACCTGAGGGCCAGGTTCCAGGAAAGGTAACGGTGCCATGGAGTAAAGGGAAAGGACAACCAAGGATGGTAAGGCTACTGGGTTTGTTTTTGGAGGGGTTTTAGTAGGATAGTTAGGCCCTTTCTGTGTGTAATGCCAATGCCCTACATAATTAAACTGTGTTGCAACTGACCAGCTGACTTGCGTGAGTACCTGTTTGGGGAACTGGGGTTTGCAGATACCTTAGGGATGCCGACCCAAAACACCTCCGGGAGGAAGATACGCTCCAGGCAACCCTTAAATCAACGAGTGATGTGTTAACGCCGGACAACCCTTCCAAGGTAGGGGTTGGGGTAACAACAGCAAACTGAAATGTAATACATTTAAACAGTCACATGTATTATATTGCTTGCATTATATATATATATTATGTAACAACAATACATTGTTAGGAAAATTTAAAAAAATAAAAATGAGTTTTTCACCGCAAAAAAGTATGAGAACAGTACAATAACATCAATTTTCTGAATAGCAGCAGCAAATTAATATTTTATTTGAAGACCACTGGCTTTAATAACTGCTTCTAAGCATCTACGCATAGATTTTACTAAATTATTCATGATGACTTGATATAAACTGCATCACTCTTCCAGCAGTATCATCTTCAGACATTCTTTTACTGTAATTGAGCATTTTATTATTTTTTGGCTAATAAATGCCATAAAATCTGTGGGGTTAATGTCTAGGGATTGTGGTAGTTTTCAACTGGCAGTGTGTTGTACAAGAATCACTCTATGGTAATCCTTGCTGTATGCTGGGGATCGTTGTACTACTGCTCTATAAACCACTCCTCCAGCCCTAATTTCATTGAAATTTTCAGCAATTAACGTGCAACACATCCACACATATCCTGGCAGTCATAGTACTATCAATAAAACTAAGGTTTCCAGCGCTAATGCATCCCATGCAGCCCCAAAACATGACACTGCCACCTTCATGTTTCATGTTTTGTTTGTTCAAAGCAATCCTTTTGCTTTTCCATACAGTAATTTTACTTCTTGGTTTGAAAACTGCAAACATGCTTTTATCTATAAACATTAAATTTCTTGGCATACTTGAGGCGTCTTTTTCTATTTTTTCAGTTATAAACGGTTTTCTTCTTGACCGTTGTCCGAAAATTAGCATCATTATATGCACATTTCTGATAGTTTGTGGTGTGACTTTATGACGACAGCCGCAACGGCAACATCAAACCATCCATTTATAACAAAGCAGCAGCAAACATCGAATGGCCGAAAGGACAGAAGGAAGTTCCAGATGTTTAATTAACAACGGACAAGATCTAAATAAGGGAAGATAAAGAGAACTCATTAGCACCCGCACGAAGAAACCAAAATCACATAGACTTGTGACCCGACTAATATCCGGGATTAACTGAGCGGCCACTAGACCCCTAAGGGAATTTCTTTTTCTCATGGAAAGCTAAGGACCATATCCGGTCCTCATGTTCCACTTATGGACGAATAGGGTCCCTACCAGGATCTTCCACGACAGTATAAATAGAGGGACCTCTCGTAAAGAAGAACAGAATATTCTTAGCAGCCTTTTGCTGATCATCGCAATTTTGTACATGTTAAATTGTTATCATATCACTAAAAGTTAAAATAAACTAAAATTCCAAGTTTTCCCCTAACTCGGCAACTTTCTCTAGACTCAGTCTTTTTCCCAGTTACCGATTAGCTTCTACGTTCAGCATCGGATCTCCGTAGCCTCAGCCAGTTCAGGCCCCTACCGTCTTCAATTCTAGACCTCCCTACCGGGAGAGATTAGATCTAGAACCAAGTCGCTCGCCTGCAGTTTCTACCGGACTCAACCTCCGGAACCAGCTCCTGCCGGCTAGCCGCTCTAGCTCCAACTTTCCTGCGGAGGGACGCCTTTCAAACATCCTTTCTTCCTGAAACTCTTGCACCCTCCCGGCCTTCTCTCCGAAACTGGACTGGTAAGTAGACACCTACGAGGACCGATCATCCTCCGACATGTCAACCCGCCGTTCTCCACGACTGCTAAACTCACTCGACCCAAGATCGAGCACGGATCCGGCTCATATAGAGGAGGAAGCAAAGGAATGTATTCAGGCGTCCGCTGATGGACCTCCAGAAGGATCCACCACTGCTGGACCGCCTAAACAACCTACCCTGATGTTGACACAAGGTCTTTGTGCAGACTTAATTGGAATTCCTGAGGCACATGTCACAACCTGTGGTGTTTTTCTCACAGTTAGTTTGTATCGTCGGCCTGTTTTGAGTTTGTTTAAGACTGTTCCTGTCTCTTTTTTTCTTGATAGTTTTGTACACAGCAGTACATTATATTTCCAACATACTTGCAATATCCAAATATAAACTGCCACTATCATGCAACTGAATACCACTTTCCCCGCTTTGAAATTGACATCTCAATTCATTAGGGAGCCATTGTTAAATAAAATAGCCTATCTTTGGGTCGAGTTGAGCGTCGTGGCAACTCATATTCAATAAGAGACTCATTGTCACTGTGGGTCAATTGGTAACCTGTGTCATAAGATCCAATTCCTGCATCTGTTGGATTTGCGACTGTTTCTCCAACCCATGCAGGGGATAAGCCTAAGTCTGCTGCAGAGCGAGGGATCGCTCCAAGCGATTTCTCAACCAGGCGTTCAGACCTTCTAACGCCTTCCATGCTTGTAAATACGTAATCGCTTTTCAGTCGCTTTTTGGTTTATGTTGCTTTTATATCGCTTAGTTTGCCTTCAGTTGCTTTTAGCTCGATCATAACCCACACTGCACTAACGCAATGACCTGGGCGTATAAGGTAACGTTGACAAACATGTAAGTCATTATATGTAAAGATATGGTTGGTTCCAAACATCAGAAAAGTGGCGGATTTTAATGCTCCAAGACTAAAGCTGCGTTAGACACGGCTCGTAGATCTCAGGCCATGGAGTCTTGGTGTGTTAACTCTATCTCGTCCAACGTTGAATACAGTCCCCTGGGGGCGCCGGCAGTGAGGCGTTGGTCTCCCTTCTCTTTATCCCCCTGATGCAATGGAGTTAATGATTTAAATATGGAAGGCTGTAGATTGATTTAAGTCAAACGCAGATTTAATGTTCAACTGAACAGTTTTAAGTTGTATTATCAAATAACAAATGGTGATCTTGATAACAAATAAGTACACCAGAGGTGTCAGGAGTTAAGAATTAGACTGATGTTTTTAGTCTGGGCCCATCCAGTGACAGGTGGGCTGGAAGGATCCAAAATGCTTCAGGTAAATTAGTCCTGTATGTCTCCAGGTTGGTCCAAACTAAGTAAGGTGTAGAAAAAGCTGTCACATGAGTGTAATTAAGGTAAACAATCCAATATTTGCTTACCTGAAAGGGGGGAGGTAAAACCCCTCAAAGTCCCCCTGTGAAATTAATAAATGTATTCTAAAAATAACCAAGGCCTAAAGAAGATAATGCAATTTTAAACTATGAATGGGAACAATTACTTAAATTATTTGAAAATATTGGTAATTTCTGATATGTGTTCCCCTTCTTACTACCTTTCGAATGACCCCAAACATCATTTACGAATATTCTCGCTTCAGACCCTCCAAATAGTAACGCGGACACGTGAAATCTATTTCTGACAATAGTGAAATAATTGCAAATGTAACATATACTTGTGAAATATAATGCATGTTAGAGCGTAAGTGTAAAAAGGATCATAGATCAAAGTAGCATTTCCGATTGCAGCATTATAACCGAAGGCTGAATGATAGTGAAGAACTAATAGAGCAAAGTGGAAAAAAGTAAAAGTGTCCCAAAACTTGGAAAATGTTCTTCCAATGAAAAAATATGAGTGTTTGGAGCAAAGATCAAAGGGAGAAGGAACTTATAATCAAGAAAGTAAAAATATTTGTGTAATTGCATTTCCCTCTTAAACTTTTGATTTCAGAAAATGTATTCATAACCTGTAATATCCCCATTAAAAGGCGATTTTCAAGAAAATGTAAATCATGAACAGGCCAACAATAAGCAGTTTGGCAGAAAATAATCACCAACATTTAAATTCTCGTTGTGGTCATCCTCCTAATTCAGGAGAAAGTTTGGAAGCATTTAATGTAATCCATGGATGAAGGAAAATCTCCCCCCCCCCTTCAAATTTCAATTTTGAAAATTTTGTACAAAATTAGAAAAGTGAAACTAAAAGCTACCGGATTATGCAAAACAATTACAACAAAATCCACGTTTTGCAAGAATTCAAAAGGCAAGAAACTGTTCAAAAATTTGAAATTTTGGAAACCCAAAAGTAAAAATAAAGACAAAAAAGAAGGAGAGTAGGGTACATTACAGAGGTACTAAATAATATAAAAATTAAAGAAAGCGCGATAGAGTTCTAATTATTTTACCACTAACGGTATTACAACCTCCCGAAAATCTCTCAGCATGCATATGACAAACATGCAAAAAGAGAATCTGGATAATCCACAAGAAACTAAGAAACAAGTTAAAGCAATGAACAAAATAACTTGAATAAACACTATCCTAAATGCTACTTACACCGCGCGGAGAGCATACAAACTTTTGTAGACCGACAATTACGATCTTCAAGTGATGAAACGTTACACGATGTCCTTTCGATGTCCTATTCGCCTCGGGTCCCAGGGGTAAATAAGAAGCTTTTCATCATAAAATCATGACATCTATGATAAAAAGAGTGATGTCACAGCCAGGATTCAAAGATTTATCATTGTATCTTCTAGTAGGAGGAACTGGGTACACACCGTCCCAGTGGAAGCACAGTTCGTATTTCTTAGTGCGTGAAGCACACTAGTAGCAACATTCCCGACCTCCACCAGGTCTCGGAAATGTTGTGAGCATACACCATGCTCCAAAGTCCTTATCGTCATTTGTAAAATGTGTATACTGGTTTTTGTGATGAAGAGACCATTGATAGTTGTAGGAGTACCAGTATTCTTGAAGTTAAGCAGGGACCTTTTTGGTAGCTTTGCTGGGGCGAATCAGCTTTTGACTGAATACAAAATCACCTCCAAGTCATTCACTAAATACCGTCCAAGTATTAGTAACCTGTTTTGAAAGTAATTTAATCCTGTCCACATATGGAGCATGTTGCACAACTGACTTTAGCTTAAATGGCGACTTCACTCTAAAAGGAGATGATGATTCTTCTGATGATGAATTTGTGTGTTGATTGGTGTTGTGACTGTCCTGGCAAATGCGTGGACGTTTGTGTGATCTCTAATACATTTGGAGATCCCAAAACATCTTCGTTTATATACCGATTTCAAAGAAGTCAGAGACGTTGTAGATGCTGCTGTAGGAGCAGAAGTCGCAATTGTTGTAGGTGTAACTTTTACGGTCGCTTTTGTGGACGAAGTTGCTTCATCGACGAGAGTATTTTTCTGTGTCGCTTTTGCTGTTTTCGGAGTGGTATCCATCCTCATTTTGGCCACACTGCTTAACTTCTTTAAAGAAACAGAAGTTGTGGATGCTGTTGCCAACGGGGTAGAACCACGTTGTTGTGTCGCCCTGTTGAGTCTTTCAACCAAAAGTATTCTACTATCCATAGGACCAATAAAAGAAGAAGTAGGTGTAACTGATGGTGGGCAAATGTCCACTTCTGCCATTTCAGAAATTGCAATTGCAGTCGGAAATGTTAATGAGACTGTTTCTTCCAAAGTTAATTCTTCATCTTCAGGATGAATTTCCGTTAGAGTTGCCTTTTTGTTGTATGGAGGCAATCTATCTCCAGAACTTGCTGTCATTAACAAACCAGAGGCATGGAATTTCGTTGAGTTCATGACTAAACTGTATTTAATGTAAAATAAAACTCACAATTATTTGCATGTTGCTTTTACAGGAGCCGACCAAAAAACATGTGCCCAATGCGAGTACATCATTACAACAACGGCCAAAAACAAGATGGCGATCAACAAAAAACCAAGCCCCAACAGTGGTGCCACCTGAACCACTTCCACTTAACTATGGTAAGTGGGGGAGAAGGTTAGTTTAATTATAATCTAGTAAATTAACTAATTAATGGTTTTGTTTTCCATTTCAGGTTTTTTTACATAGGGCTCCTTTGGACATCACCCTTTAGTATTTTAATTAAATTTACCAGTCACACCACCCCAGAACAACAATCTCCTCCATGGCGAGACCCCCCTTAGAGTTATGGGGTCCGGTCACAGAGGTACGGAGTCAACGCGGTTATCCTGCTGGATGAAAGGGGCTTCATGAGCAAGTCCGCAAAATTGAACTTAGTAGCCACAAAGAAAATTTTGAAAACCTCCTTTTGAAAATGGTCTCTGATAAATCGAAGTTTCATCACGAATTATTTGGTCGTGTTATTCTCGACCTTGTTCCTTATCGCGTGAATCGCCGACTTGTTGTCGAGGAACAAGGTTGGTTCCTGGATGCCGTCAGACAGAAAGGGATGTGCCTCCTCCAAGAACTTAAATAACCAAAGTAGCTCCTTCACACGATAAAATGCCATGATCTCAGCCTCCATGATCAATTAAGTTATGATGGTCTGACGCAAAGATCTCCAGCAGACCAGGGATTAGCCAATCATTACCAATATCCCCGAGACCGAGCGACTTGTATCCACGTCGGCCCCCAGGATGCGTCAGTGAACGCCTGGACCTTGACATAATGACTTTTAAAGAGAACTAGACCTATATTTTTAGTCTGTCGCAAGTAATTGACTAAGTTCTCCACCTGTTGCCAGTTCTGTAAAGTCAGCGAACTACTGAACTTTGCTAAAGTATTAACGGCGACCAAGATGTCCGGTCGCATCATCCTGGCTACGTATAGCAATGAGCCTATAACACTCCGATATGGATACGGAATCGCCTCTTTCTCGTTACTCATGAATTCACGAGAGAAGACCGTTCCTACTCGAAGAGGCTCCTTAGCTTGTTGCATAGGGATCATGTCCAATTTCCGGCTGAAAGCGTCAATATACAGCTCCTGGTCCATGATGATATTCCCGTCATCCCAGGAAAGTCATCACCGGTCCTAGATCATTGAGATCATTGACCCGGGACAGTTTAGCAATGACTTTGTCTATCGCTTTGTCATTCCTTCCCAGGACCAACAAGTCGTCCACGTACACCATGACCAGGGCATTCCACCTTAGCTGATAAACACATTCTACACTATCGAATGGTTTAAAGTCCTGTCGTTGCAGTTCCTCATGCAAGGTTCCCCACCAGCATCTACCTGCTTGGTGTAAGCCATACAATGACTTATTCAGGTGCCAGACACATCCGTCGGTTCGGGTCGCCCCTGGTAAAGGTTCCATCAGGGTAGGTTTATTAAGCATGCCATACAAAAACGCACACTTGACATCGAGTTAGCAATGTAGCCAACCCCCGAACACAACAAGCAGAAGGAAGACAACACGGATGAGCATGAAATTAACTGCAGGGTTGTAAACATCCATTAAGTCCAAACCCTTTCATTGCTGAAACCCTTTAGCAACAAGACGGGCCCTGTGTCTTACCACGACACCCTTCGAGTCCCGCTTACAGGTAAACACCTACCTGCAGCCCAGGACCTTCTGTACTTCCTGAAGCGGTACGGACTCATAGACCTTGCGCTTTTTGAGGACATGCAACTCGTCCTTCATAGCTTCCAGCCATTTATCTGAGGATATAGGAACCTGCTCGACCGGAGCTTTGGATTCCTTTGTAAAATCCTCAGTCCCCTTGTCTGTCGAGTCAATTTTGAACTCCCCTTGAAAAGTGTTGAGTAAGGAGAAGTCAAAGTCAGGATCGTATTCGACCTTTTTGTCCCGGCAGTATGTGCTGATCTCATTGGTGGAACGGAAACATTTTTCACCCAGGTAGTAATAGACATCAGCACGTTGCCCAGTCTGTCTGGGTTGAATTACCCGTTTCCATGTGGAAGACTACACAGTCGGTGGTTCACTATTTACCAATGGACCCGTGGGTGTTGATGTTATTTAATAGTGTTCCTTTTCTTGTTTGCAGGAACACCATTTGTCAGAGGAACGACGGAGACTTGATTCATTTTTAGAAGGTAAATGGTTTTATTCTATTAATCCTTTCTTGGCGAACTTACAATTTAGTTTTAGTGTTATTCATCATCAATTCCGTAATACACTTTGGATGACAAAGGGCCATGACCCGCACAGGTCGGTGGCCGAAGAGAGAGTGCCGGCCAAACTATTGAGCAGCAAGATGGCTGCCCAACAGTGTGACCAGTCGGCCCACCCCTGACTTCCTCAACCTAGTAGGGAAGTATCATAAAATGGGGACCCTTTAATATTATCTTGTGGTTTTGGTCCTCCACTTTATTTTATCTTATTTTATTTTCTTTTAAGGGACAAGCCCCGGGATGGCCCTTTATCAACACCATATTAGCTAGGTAAATAAATATAAATATAAATATAATTAATATGGTTAAAAGGTTAAAACACTATTGTCGCGAAAAACAGCACAACAGTGGGCACCTCCGCGTTAGGAACATCGGCCTTGGAGGCCTCGGCAGGAAATTCGTCCGGAGCTTCCTGTCTGAGTTCTGGCAAGGACATTTGTCCTGTGGATCTATCGTCGAGACCGGTCCTCGTGATTGCCTCTTAAACCCGAACCTGACTAGACTCGAAGATGCGGCCTAGTTCTGGGTTGAAGAAATGGCACCCACTCGTCGTTTGGGCGTAGCCGATTAAGATCTCACTAACAGAAGTGTTGTCGAGTTTCCCCTTCCGTTGAGCCTGAGGGACAAAGCCAAATACCTTGCTACCCACGGATCGGAGGTGGGTAAGGTTCAGCGTATACCCCTTTAGCCGCTCACATGGGAACTCATGTTGAGTATTCCTTGAAGCAGTCTGTTCTTAAAGTTGGTGAATGTATGGAAAATTCTGCCCAAAACTTCTTACCCAAACCGGAGTCGTGTAATATGACCCGAATAGCTTGAACGGCCGTTTGATTAAACCGTAAGCTACCCCATTCATATGTGGAGAGTAGACATTCGTGCGCAAATGTCTAATCCCCCTCTCTGCATAGAACTTTTCGAACGGTTTGGAGCATAATTCTTCCCCGTTGTCAGTATTTATGGCCTTCACCTTATGACCAGTCTGGTTCTTTATCATAGCGATGTACCTGGAGATATTATCCATGACCTGGTCCTTGCATTGCACGTGATACACTTTGCACCAACGCGAGTAATCGTCGATCAGTGTTAGATAGTACCGACAGCCTGTACCCGAAGGGAAAGCAATCGGCCCCCACATGTCCGCATGGATCAGTTCCAGTAGTGCCTGCGAATAGATTTTATCCTGTGCCAGGTGGGTTAGTGAACACATTTTACATTCGAAACACGCCTCACAGTTCCAGGGTTTATCTGTCAACTTCAGCAGACCACGGAAATGCTGAGGCCTTGACATTTGCAGGATCATGTCCTGACTTGTGTGGCCATGTCTCAGATGCCACAATTTCAAATTTGAAGATTGGGCCAACCCACCAGTGGCCGACACCGTATTGGCTTCAACAATTTTTTGCCAAGTCAGGTCCGGGCACCGCTGTCACATGATATAGATGGTCTTCCCTCTTGAAATCTAGAATTTGGACTTCCTTGTTATCGAAAACTCGAACTTTGTCAGCCGATCCCTTTCAGGTAAACCTGCTAATTAGCTAATCTGGGAGGCTGACAGGAGATTTCTTCTTCCTGACGGAGTCTCGGTCGGTGCGGTTTACACGTTTCCTGGCGGCGTTGAAGTTGCACCGTGGAAGGAAGCAAGGACTTCGCTTCCGGCACTCCCCACTAATCCAGCTGCGTCCGCCCTAGGTATACCTAATGCTGTTGGCCTCAGCAATCAGGGCTGCCTTGACTTTTGCCGGAACGAAGTCTGCGTCAGGCCAAGTGTGGAGGAGCTTGATTTTCAATTTGAAGCTCGGAGGAAGTCCCAAAAGCATCTGGAACGCCAAGTCCATGTTATCGGCCCAGCGACTCGCTTCTTCCAGCTGGAGAGCTACACTCTCCACCCGAGCAATGTAGCTCTTGATGGACTCGAGATGTTCCATCCGTAGGGATCAGAACTGACAACGCAATTACCAGATCCTTTCTCGGGTAGTCGGCTCATAAGTGTGTTGTATATAAGCCAATACCTCCCTACACTCTGTTCCAGTAAACCCCTGAAAGAGCGTCTTCCTAATCCAAGAATGGACCTAAAAGAAGATAATCAAGTAAGCCTTTTGGCCCCTGTCCTTGAACCTTTCACAATCAGCCTAGGCGGCAGCCTTTTCAGGATCCTTGCGGTCCTTACTTACGAACCCCAGGAGGGACTGGTTCATTAATGCGACTTCTAGCTCCTTCCTTCAGGTAGCTTAGTTGGATTCTGTGAGGAGTGATATCCGCAGCAACCAATCAGCAGAAGGGAGTGAGAAGTTTTATCTATCAGCCATGTTTTACCGGTAGAATGTTTGGTGCAAATTTGGAATTTCAATGAAGTCACGCGGACAAGAAGCGATGTAGAGAAGCCGCATGCGCCTAGCATGTCGCGATGAAACTCCGGTTCTCAGAAAACCCCCAAACGAACGATGTCGCCACAGTTTGGAGAAAAAAACTGCAAAAGAACCCCGACCTTCCAGCCAGAAGGACCGACACGCAAAATCCGCACCTCTGCGTCATCGATGGAGGATGACCCAAAACCCCAAGGACCCAGGAATAAAGGTGAACCAAAACCCAAACCTGCGTCACCTGATGTCTTTCCTGGTTCATGATGATGGCGTCCTGAGCTCACCCTAGAAAGAAGGGGTCAGTAATAATCAAAGATTAAACATCCATACATATGTTATCTGGGCAGAAAACGCACTCAATTAGCATGACAAATCACAACCCAAACACGAAAATAACATCCAACAAATTCATCATGGGCCCAAAAAAAACTCATGTACTTACGAGTAAGTTGTACCTTAACGTCCTTAAATACAACATGAAGTAGAACAATGAAATAATTCGTCTTCTTTTTGTAAGGCTCCAGTAATGTGGTCCCGCGAAACAATGATCCACACGCGGACTTTAACGAAGTCTTTTATTTTAAAAAG